>JAQQSZ010011072.1:0-12338 GCA_028646595.1 Phalanger gymnotis | reverse complement strand
ACCAGTTCATGTTTTCCTTGGAGGCTTTTGTTGTAGGTTCTTTGACTTTGTTGACTTCTGCTGGCTGTATATTTTGGACTTCTTCGTCACCAAAGAAGGATTCCAGAGGCTGAGACTGAATCTGGGTGAGTTTTCACTGCCTGGCCATGTTCCCAGACAACTTACTTGACCCTTGACTGCTTGTAGACTGAAGAGTTCTATGTTCCAAGATTGGGGGGATGCTCCAGCTCTGCCACACCAGCACTCCTCCTTCCCCAAGAACCCCCAACTTGGACTGGACTTAGATCTTCAGCAGGCTCTTCACTTCTGCTCTGATCTGCCACTTAATTCCTCCTACCAGGTGGGCCTGGGGCCAGAAGCAACTGCAACTGTAAACTGCAGTTCAAAAGCTGCCCCACCTCCACTGCCCCTGGGGTGGTGGCCGAACCGCAAACTCCCTGTCCCCAGCAGCTTCTCCCACTAACCTACTCTGTTGTCTTCGGTGTTTGTGGGTTGAGAAGTCTGGTAACTGCTGCAGGTCACTGATTCAGGGTGCTAAGGCACGCTCCACCCGTCTCCCAGTCTGGCTGGTCCGCGCCGCTCACCTCCCTGCGGGATAGACCTTACCCAGAGACCATCTAGGCTGTCCTGGACTACAGCCCTGCTTCCCTAGGCTATTTTATGGGTTCTGCAGTGCTAGAATTGGTTCCAAGCCATTTTTTATAGGTTTTTGGAGGGACTTGGAGGGAAGCTCACGCTAGTCCCTGCTTTCCAGTTGCCATCTTGGCTCCGCCCCCCTTGATAGCTCTAGTCCAATCCAATTGAAGGCTGAGAAAAGCATGGCTTATAATGGCTAACCTGATTTGCCCAAGGTGTTAGAGACAGGATTTGAATCCTCAACTGCTTTCCACTGTACCACAGAGCTATAACAGTAACAGGACAGCACAAACTCCCTTAGTTAATATCTCCATTCAATGTAATCCCAAAACATTCATAACAACACCTTGCAAGGCTGTAGACTTTGCCATGCCCGCCATCAGGAAGCTCACAATCTAGTAGTATGTCACCTATCACCTAATTGCTCTTTGCCTAGTTAACACCTAAATCTATCCAAATGGATAAATTCTGGAGGAGATAAAGCACTAAAATGTTTATGCTTGTTAGTATTATGTTCATAATAAAAAAGTCTGGACATGAAAGACTTGGTGTCAAATCCCAGCTCAGCCAATTAACTACCCCACTGACCACAGCACTAGCACTTCACTTCTCTTTAAATCAGTTTCCTCATCTACAAAATGAGGGGTTTGAGACTCAAGAGATATCTAAAATTCCTCTCAGATCAAAGTCTATAAACTTCTGATAACATCAACAAAAAGGTGGAGGGATAGAATCATTTCTTCCTTGCTTTCCTTACAGGACAACATCTTTAATTTGGTGAATCTCCTTACTCCTTCAATTCAAAAGAGAAGAGTACTCCAGTAGTCCTACCAGACTCATGTGGAGTTATAAAAAAAAAAAAATCATACTACTAGACCATACTTGTGTAAAGTAAATTTGACCTAAGCAAAAAATTGGTGTCATTCCATAAGAGTTCCCTCTCCTTTCCACCTACTCATTTCTCAAGGCCTTGATTTCTACTCTATCTTTACTGAAAAAAGGCCAAGATCTCCCACTGCATCACAAACCATCCTGATCAATATCCTGCCACTGGACACAGATGGCTCTGGAGGAGAAAGTGAGGTTGGTGACTTTGCACAGTCCTCCCTTGCTTAAATCCAATTCATTTGCATAACAAGATATCACCTTCCTGAGGTCATAGGTCCTCTAGGAGAAGGAAGGACAAGCAACAAAAACAAAAAAAAAAACAAACAACAGATCTCTACTACTAATTCCTTTATGGGAGAAGATATAGCCTTTTTCCTATACCTATGATACCATCCTGTTCCATCTTCTCCAGAAGAATGAGCTTTCTCTCATTCTCATGGAATCTCTAATCTTCAATGTTTCCTTATTTACCAATTCCTTCCCTGCTAACTATAAATATGACAAACTCTTGCTGCCTGTTATCTGCCTCCTCTTTTCCCCATTTTGTTTTCTTTTTACTCTAAACTTAAATTCTAAATGAAACGTACATTTCCATACACAATGCAGAACAGGAAAGGTTGTGCAGGGAACTGTAAATAGCTATTATGTAGAGCTTAATTTTCTTTCAAGTATATAATAAATTTAAAATAAATTTCTGGTCTTTCCCCTGCTCTTATCTCATCTTGGGGAATCCTATCCCTGCCTTCTTTTCTCTCATCTCTCCAAGCTGGGGAGGAGGAGTGAGAAGGAAGAGAAAGAGGAAAAGCAAAAGGAAATACTTGTAAAAATATGCAGCTTAAGTACACAAATTTGCTCATTCACCAAGTCTGAAAACGTGGGTCTTGTTAGGCAATGTGAGACCTACCCCTCTCTATCAGCAGGTTAGCTGCATACTTGATTATCAGCCCTCAGAATTCTTGTTTACCTTTACAATGTTGTTGTTACAGCATAACTATTCTCTTGGTTCTGCCCACTTTGATTTCCATAAGTTCATACCATTCTTCCTGGGTTTCTCAGAAGCCATCCCTTTCACCATTTCCTACATACACTAATACTCCATGATCTTCCCACATCCTAATCTGTTCAGCCATGCCTCAATGGACGCACACCTTGTTGGCTTCCAGTTCTCTGCCAGTCCAGAGAAGAGCTACTACACCTATCTTTTTGTCTATATGGTCAAAGGGTACCTTTCTGACCAGAGCTCCAAACCGCCATCTACACTTCTGGGGCAGCTCCATGTAGCCTCTCACTCTATGGCCTAAACATTCTGCTTGCCAGCTTGTAACCTCATCACTCAACAGAAACTCCTCTCTCCAAATTTACCAATGATCTCAAGTGTCAAATATAAAGGCCTTCTCTTGACAAAAGACAAAGACAGGCTGTTTCTTGAAGCAAACACTAGTAGTCCAAGGTACAATCTTTAATTAACATCAAGACAAAATCTGGGGCCTAAGAATGCAGCTCCCATGTTATAATGAATACAATAAATGGCAGCTAGGTGGTAGAGTGGATAGAGTACTGGGCTTGGAGTCACATCTAAGTTCAAATCCAGCTTTACACACTTAGTAGATGTAAATGGGCAAACCACTTAAACATCTGTTTGCCTCAGTATCCTCATCTGTAAAATGGGGGTGATAACAGCATCTACCTCCCAGGTTTGTTGTGAAGATGAGATAATAATTGTAAAGTGTTTAGCATAGTGCCTGGAACATTGTAAAGCACTATATGAAGGTCAGCAGCTATGAGCTATTATGAAAGTCAATAGCAAAATGTGATTCTGTATACAAATACTCCCTGTACATACACTTTCAAAAGTATATCCGTAACATGAATTGAAGTTAATTTGTTTGTAGCAATAAATAGTAGGAAGGAAAGAATAATAATGATATAGATAAAGAATAATAATAATGATAATGACAAAAAGAAAGAATAACCATAGAGTGGATTCTTACTAAGATAACACTCACTAAAGAGCAGAATTTGGCATAAGATGAATTTCCTTCTGATTCCATTAGGCTGCTTTGATAATTACTGAATATCAAAAGGAATTGTGTGTATATAAGTAAAATTTCATCCATATGTTGGTCAGAGGGCATGAACTACAACTGAAATAGGGCTGTTGTTAATAATTAACAACGTTATTAATAAATGAAAACTTGGACAGTCACGAAAGATGTATAGAAAGTGGTGAACAACTACACACCAAATTAACTACTGTGAATTAGCAAAAGTAGTAACCAAGTTGCCAAGGCCACTTCGTAACAAGTAACACTCAAATGTGGTTTGATAAATACATTATTAACACAATATTTAAAGAACAAGCCTAAAACCAGTATAGAAAATAGGTAATGCATCAAGCAGGATAAGATTATAACTAAACCACTCTTTGTCAGCAGACTAGACATTTAACTATAATCAAAAGTAATCACTATAATTTATTGATGGAATCATCTTCGTATCTTCACAGAAGGAAAAAAAAAGGAACTACATAGCTCCGGCTGAGCAGCTAACATAAATATGAAAACTAGGGAATAACAAAGCAAAGATCCTGTGATCTCAACAAGAAAGTGGGTTTTCCCTTATGGTAGCTAAGTACTTGATGGAATCAAAGTTGAAACCTATCTTTGAAATGTCACAATACAATATATAACATTGGGTCATATGGTACCTCAACAACGAATTACTTTAATGTGCTTGGGCAACAGGCCCTTACTGTCTATTTATACCAGTTTCTCATGGTTTAAAGAATAAAATGCTGCCTTTTATTTGTTAAAGACCTTAGTGTACAAAGCACAGCAATAGGCATGATGGAAAAAGCCAATCCCTGCCCTAATAAGCTTATATTTTGAAGAAATATCAGCAGGGTTCCCCCTACCCCACCCCCAAGATTTTAAGGATTGACGCTGATAATGGCTGTCTAGTGATGGAATTAGCCAATATTTTGGGACTCAGAAACAAAAATTATCTTGTTATTTTTGGAAGGAACAGCAGATGAAACTCAGGACAAAATTCATAGGATTTTGCCTTCTTAAAATAATGCAAGTTGGAATGGTACAAAGAAAGCAGTAACTGAACAGAAAGAATACTGAATTTAGTCAGAAAACCTTTAGAGTCTGAATCCCCACTTGTAAGAGTAGGTCACTTATCAGAATATTTCGATTTCCTCACACGGCAGCTTGTAAAAATCAAAGCAAATCAAAGTACTATAGAAACCCAAGAGGTGCTATACATCTTAGTTAATGTCACTGAAGAAAATTTAAGGGGTTAAAAAAAAGGGTTTTAATAAGAAGTTACAGGGATGCTTACACTTTTTTTTTTTAAAAATAGCAAATACCTTCATGGTGAAGTCTGCACAGCCCCTTTAGAAAGGAGGGAAGACAATAAAAGGGAGTAGACAGCCTCTTGCACCTTGGATGAGGGAACTTAGATTTAGCAGTGGCACCAGCCCACTTACCAAGAGAAAACCAGACTGAGTGGACCCTTTGGCAAGTCTGTTGCAAAACAGCAACCCCTGCTGATTCGATCATTTCATGGTCTACAACAACAACCTAGCTAGCTACGCTACAGGCAAGAGTGAACTCAGTTTGAGACAATGGGTGCAAGCTTCGTTCAATTCAATAAACATTTAAGGGCATCAATTACATGTAAAGGCCTTTCCTATGCTTTGCAAATAGGACATATATTCCCTACCCCTGGTAGAAAAAAAAAATACAACATTAGCACAGATAAAATAAACTAAAATTTGAGGAGGAAAAGAGCAACAAGGGGGATGAAAAGAGAAATACACTCATACATGGATAGGAGGAAATCTGGGAAAATTTCTTGGAGGTGTTGGTACCTGAGCTGAGACATGAAGAAAAGTAAGAGTTCCTGGAGGTGACCAGGTACACTCAAATAACGGGACATAGAGGCAACGAGACAAAAATTTAGGGTAATGGAAATCCACATTTGGTAAACAGCTAGTAGTGCACATCCACTCCAATACAAAGTGAATGAAGTAACCTAAAATAAGAATGAGTAATTGGTACTTAAGGTTGAAAGGTAGTTTGAAGCCAGATCATTAGGGCTTTTAGATGCCAGTGATCCCACAAGTCTATTGAGAATGCAAGCTCAACTATAGATACAAATGCCAGACAAAGACAAAAGAATAATCAATAGAATAGAAAGATTGAAATACTCCACAAATAAAAATGGTGGGCGACAACAGAATTCAAAAACCTTACAACTGGAAAATCACCTTAAAAGAATGACAAAATTTCAACCTAGAGCAGAAAAGTGACTTTCCCAAGGTCACAATGCAAGCTAATGAAGGTCTACAGACAGAATTAAATTACTGCCATGAGATAATTTCACAAACTGGAATAAGTGCTTTGTCACACATGAATACTGGGAAAAGCACAAGGAAAACTGGTTTTGAACTCCACTGAAAAGGTAATTGTGAAAAAGAAGGAAGAGAAGGAGAAGAAGGAGGGGCTAATATTTAGATAAAATATTAGGAATCAATGAAATACTTTATGACCTAAGTAAAAACAGGTATCAACTCTGATTTCTCAAAAATGAAGTGGGACTAAAAAAAAGTAAAAGATGGGATTAGGAGAGGTAAGATTATATAACTGGAGATCAGTGAACTCATCAAGTTGTTAGATGGACTATCTTTATTTTGGGTAAAACCCAATTCACTCTCAAGCCCCAGCCATCCAGCAATGCTCTCTACACTCTGAGTAAACAGGAGAAGACTAACAGACAGTAGTGGTCTACCTGTCAAAATGCAGGATGAAAAGTGGAGGTCGGAGGCCAACAGACAAACTGGGAAATCTCCTTAAATACAAAAGCAGATGAATCAAGAGTGAGGAGGCTGATTTGTGCTTTGATTTACCATCAGCAACAACCTATGTGAGGGTTCCTACGCAGTTCTAATTTTTCACACCTTGACTTATTTTTTTAACATCTTTAAAGAAGAGTTAACATTGAACATCAACACAACAATCTAACTTGCTTAGTAATAAGTTAACTAATTTCAATGCATAAAATACAGCGTTTCACTCCTCTCTAAGTTTTTAACTGTTTTCATTGAAACCCTGGGAATTCTTCACTGACTTCTCCTTTTACACAGTTGTTGTAGTGAACTTAGCCTTCATTTTTTTTTAACTTTGCATTTCCTAAACGTCTACTTCAAACTTATTGGCCTTCCCTGAAGTATGGTACTGTATTGTATGAATGTACCACAATTTATTTAACCATTCCTCTATTATTAAATATCTTTTCTTAACTTCTAACCTATCCCACCAGCTCTCTCAAAGCCCCTGCTTCCCACCCAAGCATCACCAGACAACCTGTATAGCTCAAAGTCCTCCCAAACATTGGCCCATTTACATTAATTATACATCAACTACCCAGGTCCCAAGCAAACCAAAGTTCCCATTTTACAATAATTAGAAGGTGATGGTGAGAAGAAAAAAAGAGGGAGAGAGGAGGGAAAAGGAGAAAGGAGGAAGAAGACAGTGGTCTCTGAACGGGCATCTATCATTGTTACACAGAACTGTTACAATGGGTAATAAAATTTAGAATGGTTACTGACCCCTGAGGGGTTACTGACATGGCCTGATGCTAATATAGCCCCATCACCTTATAAAAAATAAAAACTATCAAAATAGGTGGTTCTTTCCAATAGCCTCTGCAAGAGAATGGATGATGAACTGCATCCATTTCCATTACAATCCAATAACCACTTATTAAGTGCCTAATATGTGCCAGGTACTGTGGTACCATAAGAGCTTCTATTTTACTTTACAGCTTTCACCATACCAAAGACTCTAAAATCTAAGTATGTCTCAGTTCTAGCTTCTCTTCAGAGATCTAAATGGCCCCACTCTCTACACTGTTTCCAACTCCAAATGAAGATCTCGATGTAGCTGTTCCACAATTAAATAAAATACAACGTATCTAAAAGAGTGTTCATTATACTTTAAACCTACTCCTCAGCCTCCATATTTCACTATTTCTTTTTATGGAACCCCCAGTTTGTATCTTTGGGGTTGATCTCTGGCTCTAAGAGGTTAAGGAGAAGGAAGTGAGTCAGTCACTACATCCTGGTGATTCTCTTGCTGCCACTACTGTCAAATCTCTTCCTGTCCTGAATGCAGGTCTCCTTAGCTGTAATGAATACATCAGAAATGCAGATTGAATAAGATTTCTTGAACATAGGAAAGAATAAGCATTTATATAGTGCCTACTACATTCCAGAGACTCTACAGAGATCATCCCATTTGATCTCACAACAATCCTGGAAGGTGGGTGACCACTCTGTGGTTCAGGGAACTGAGGAAGAGATTAAGTAAATTGCTCAGGGTCACACAGTTAGTAAGAGTCTGGGGCTGGATTTCAACTCAGGTCTTCCTGACACTAGGTCCCTACCTAGTTGCCTCCAGATCTAGAAACTTCACTCCTCCATTTCAATGACATCTAACTGTTTACCAAGCAAAAGTCAAATTCACCTGTTGGGCATTCAAGGCTCTCCACAACACGGAGCCATCTTAAGAAATAGTAATTGTTTCTCTTTTGGCCAGGAATCCTGAGAGTCTTTCTCTCCCAGCTTAACTTTTTTTTTTTTTTTGAGTTTTGATTAAAGGTGCCATCTCTTGATTAATTTCTTAAAGAGGCCTGTTCACTGAATGGGCATTACCTCACTCAAAGTGAGAACCTGGAAAGACCTTAGGCTGAAAGCACCAGGGTCTCCCAGTGCATCCTGGGTTATCTCCAGTCATCCTGGTGAATATCAGGACCCACAGCCCTCCCTCATTGAAATCAAAGTTAACTTCAAGTCATGTCATCATTTCCCTAATGTCATGGTCCTCTTCGAGAACAAAGGAAAAACAGAATAACTGAACAACTCTGAGCAGACCAAGTGCCCCTACCTAGAGGGGAACACACACATGATTCTCTTTCTCTCTGGCTGAATGTGCTAAATATTCAACTAGTGAATATATTAAGTACCTACTATGTGTCAGGCACCATCCTATGCACCAGTTCCATAACCAATTCTTAAAAGTCCACCACAAACTCCAAATCCTTCAGGAAAGTGTTCCCTGTCTTCTTTCTGCATCTCCTCCTATAACCTACTTAGTAGCAAGTTTTTCTCTCTCACTTAATATTTTGATTTGTAATACAAGTATACAATGATAGTATGTATTATTAATACATACATCATTATATTAATATGTGTATTATTAACAATGCTATGGATTTGTGGCAGTGTTTTCTAAAATAAGCCCTAGTAAGACTGTAAGTTTATTAGGCATTATTAATAGGTTTTTAAGATAAGATACTGAGATTTATCTAAACCTTGTATCCCCTCCAGTTCCTGGCCCAGGGTGCTCTACAAAGGTATTTATTAGGTTGATTGTATATATTATATTCCTAGGAATGCTGACATCAAGACTAACAAAAAAAAATTTTCTTCCTCCACTCCAATAGCATAAAACTTGTCAAACAAAATATAAAGTAAGCAATGACCTAAGCTATTGGGTTTGTTTTTTTTTAACATTTTTTTTGAGGGAGGAAGGCAAGGCAATTGGGTTAAGTGACTTGCCCAAGGTCACACAGCTAGTAAGTCTGTCAACTGTCTGAGGCCAGATTTGAACTCAGGTCCTCCTGACTCCAGGGCTGGTGCTCTACTCACTGTGCCACCTAGCTGCCCCATAAGCTATTGTTTTACAGCCTAATGGGTAATGACTTGGCCCTCTTTGGTGATCTGGGTTGATAGACCTTAATGAACACCATTATGACGAAGCTTGTACACATGTTAAAACTCTAATCAAAATTCAAAAGATTATACAAAGTGGAAGATCATTGTTACACAGAAGAGAGCTTGAAGGAACCTCTGAGGTCAGATAGTCCAACCCCCTCAAAACTGAACCTCTACTAACACACAGCACTCTTCTCACTAAGGTTATTCTGTGCTACTACTGGTTAAGTGAGATTCTGGACATAAGATTTTGGGGGAGTTCACTGTCAAATGACCGCAGTCATGTCACATCCTCTCTCATCTTTAGAGAACCACATAATCCAGTGAATATGAAAATATCTACTCCTCACTGTGGAACTAATTTGCATTCCCACCCCCTAATTCAAAGCGCTCATTCTCTACCTTCCCATAACTGGATTTAATCTGTTTTTCTGTTCCCTTCTTAGCTGTTCTGCTTTTCTCCAATCCATCCTACAAGATCACACCCAATAATCTTCTTAGAATACCAACTGCCCTGCTCAAAAAACACTCTGCTTTGAAGAAGCTGTCCAAACACCATAGCCAGGATTTAGGAGGTATCCATAAACTCTTCCCACATTCTCATCCAACCTATTTTCTAGTACTCCCTAATATCACCCACTTAGACCCACTTTTTCCTTCCATTGCAGTATGGATATCTACCCTTCTGCATCTGAAATACAGACACTTTATTTCTAGGTCTCACTTCTGTATACTAATGGCCAGAAGCACTAGAATAATAAAATTAAAACTGGTAGATACCTCATTTAGCAAGCTTAATTCGCTAGGATTTTATTTAAAACTTCTGAACTCATCAATATTCACTAGTGATTTGGCCAACAGTTCCCTTCTTCATTTTATCCTTCCCTGATTTAGGTATAAAGCCTATATCTGTCTTGTAAACAAGTTTGGGAGAGTGCTTTCTTCCTCCATTTTTGAGAAAGCTTTGTATAGAACAAGATATCAATTTTTTTCCTTAAACATTTGAAAGAATTTGCTCATAAATCCATCGGCTCAGCCATTCACACCTATTCCAGTCACATATTCCCAAATGGTCTGTATTCAACCAAAGACTTATTATTTCATGTATTTGAGTGTTACATGCAAAGCACTATGCTGGAGTGTTAGGGCTACAAAACAGAAAAACAAGAGAGTCCCTGGTCTCAAGGAGCTCATGTCCTACTGGGTAGAGACAACACCTAGAGGTTTCACCGGGACATGAGATGAAAAGATTCCATGTCGTTAGAAAGACAGTGGCCAAGCAGATGGAAATACATGTTTAATTTCATTTCCACTGATAAACCATTATCAGTTTCTGGTACATAGCCACTTGACAGTGCCAAGAACTTCGGTGGAGAAAATGTGCTTTCCTAAATCTTCAAATGACATTGGCTGCAGAGAGGAGAAAAGGATGCAGCTGCTGAGCCGAATGCTAAATCCACTCTCCATAAGGGTGGAGACCCCTGGCTCACGGTTCTAGGCATTGTGCCAGAACCAGGATACTGAGAAGCCTGGGACTCTTGGACTCACCTGCCTATTAGTAGCAGTGGGTTAGTGGTTTATGTTTCAAAAGAGGGGCCCCTTTTCTGAATGGGTTGCTCCCTTTGAGGATAGCTCCTGGGGCTATACTATAGAAGGTTGGTGTTCCACAAGTAGGCTCTCTTGGATTCATTGGGATGTCTCCACCAAGGTCTGATGAGAAAGGGATGACGAGTGCTTCAATTCTCTTGTTACATCTTGTCTCTCCCTTAAGAGTGCTCTGCTCTTTCAGCAGAGCTGAAGGACTCGCCATCCCATTGGGTGGCTACCAGTCAGCAGATGGTAGGCCCCTTTCAAGGCTGCTCCCATAGGTGACAGGGAGGAGGTAGATCTTACCTAAACTTTGAAATTCTCCCAACACCTTGAAGAATGTTCTACACTGTCTTAATAAATGTGCATTGCCTTAAACCTGGGGTTCATGACACTTTAGGTTTGATGGACTGCTTTGGCAGTCTAGTGAAACCAATAGGTATCTTCTCAGAATAAGGTTTTAAATAAAACAATACAGAGTATTACACAGAAAATTAACTACAAATTATGTAGCATTACAAATGAAACTGGCAACTGGGTGGCTGAGCACTTGGCCTGAGTTCAAATCCAGCCTCAGGCACTTCTTTGTGAAACTAGGCAAGCACTTCAGCTCAATTTGCCTCCATTTCCTCAAATGAAAATCAGGAGAATAACAACACCTACCTTTGAAGCGTGGTTGTAAGGAATGAATTAGATTAATAGTTGTTAAAGGGCTTAGCACAGTGTCTGGATATAGTAGACATTATACAACAAAGGCTTATTATTCTCTTCCTTCCGTTCTCTTTCCCCAGATTATACTGAAATACAGGGAAATCCAATATTTAGAAAAATCAAGGTGATACACCCCAGGTAAATAATGTCCGCTTTAAGTACAGAACGAAACTTGAGATTTCTTACAACAGCCCCAATGTGCCGCAGCCTCTCTCCTTGAGGGCTCCTCATTTCTCCCAGATTCTCTTTTAAGGATGATATTTGTTTCATAACTGTGAGAAACGTGGCTTTGGGGATCATTGGACTTCCTAGGCAGGGCCAAAGTCCTGAGGAAGAACCCTGTGGTAATCCCTAAGGAAGGCTGTGCAGACCACAAGACTCCCAGGGGAATGCCAAGTGGTAGCCCCCCCCCCCCTTAATCTATGGGGATCACAGGGCTTCCTGGGGTCAGACTCTAGGAGGACCCAAGTGATGTCCCCTTAAGAAGGCTATGCAGACCACAGGGTTCCCCAAGGGAATCCAGAGTGGTAGCCCTCTTAACACCACAGTGGGGATCACAGGACACCCCAAGGCAAGACCCAAGAGTAAGCCCCAGACAAGCTTCCGCTGCTCATTGCTTCCCTTCACTTGACCTTAGGAAGATCCATGTGATTAGCCCATTCTCACCCAAAGAACTCAGGACAAGAGTGGGCAGAGGAAGACATTTTATGTTCCTCAAAACAGCAGGTGTAGT
>JAQQSZ010011071.1:0-12339 GCA_028646595.1 Phalanger gymnotis | reverse complement strand
AAGGAAGGAAGGAAGGAAGGAAGGAAGGAAGGAAGGAAGGAAGGAAGGAAGGAGGAAGGAAGATGTGGGAAAAGTATTGGCTTGTGAAGGATTTTTAATGGCAAACAGAAGCATTGGTAGTTGATCTTAAAGGCAAAGCTTCTTGATCCAGAGGTGATGTGATCAGACCCGTGTTTCAGGAAGATCCTTTTCATCATTGTATAGAGAACGAATTAGAGATGGCAGAGGCTTGAAGCAGGAAGGCATATTAGGAGACTATTTAGGTGGGTCCAGATGACCTGGTGAGAGGGAATAAAGGCCTGGATGAGGGTAGTGGCCCTGTGGGAGAAAGAAGAGGAGAGATGTAAGAGACTACAGGGAGCTAGTGATGCCCATTCAGCAGTGGAGGGTAAAGACAAGCACTAAGGGTGGGAAGTTGAGAGTGACTTGAAGGTAGTTGACGTGGGTAACTGGAAAGATGATGGTGGGTGCCATCACTAGAAATGGAGAAGCTAGGAAAGGAAGGAGTTAATGAGTTCTGTGGGGACATGTTGAATTTGAGATGCCTCTGATACCTCCAGTTCAAGATGCCTATGGGATGCCAAGTTCTAAAGGTCCAGTGGGTCATTGGTGATGTGAGGGGGTAGCTCAGGGGAAAGATGAAGTCTGAGGCTTATCTGAGATGATGGTGATCTTTAAATAGAGAGAATAAAGCACAAACAGTCATCAGGAAATGAGATCCCCAAAGAATTGAGGACGTGATAATCAGAAATCCACTATGTTTAGGGCAATAACAACTAACAACAGATATATGTCTGTTTGTCTATGTGTACAGATGTACTGTTCTAAGGTTCAGAAAGCACTTTACACATATAATTGCATGATCCTTAAAAACATGAAATAAGTAATATAATATTATCCTCATTTTATAGATGAAGAAACAGGCTAAGAGAAGCAGGGTGGAGTAGTGGATAGAGCATCAGATTTAGAGTCAGGAAGTGACTTCAAATCCTGCCACAAATACTAACTCTATGACCCTGGGCAAGTCTTCTCTGGGTCTCAGTTTCATCATCTGTAAAATGAGGGAGTCGAACTCGGTGACCACTAGCTTCCCTTCCAGCTGTGGATCTTTGAGTCCAAGAACCTAAGGAACATGAGAGAGTTTGAATCTATGGTCTATCACCTTGAGTTCTCTTGGGACCCGAGTGAGTCTGCAGCAAACTGTCAAGTCTCCCTGAGTGATGACAATTTAGTATTTGTTATGAGGATTATTGTTTGTTATCTCCCATTCCTGTCACTTGTTGTTTGTATGGTGACAAGGATGTCCTCTTTCCTTACTTCTGCCACCTAGAATCCGTATCTTCCTCCAAGGCTCAGTGGCCACCTCCCCCTCGAAGCCCTTTCCAATCTCCCCACCTCCTTGAGGTGCCTTCCTCCTTCAACAGTGCTAGTATTTATCTGTGTGCACAAGGCACCCATCCCCAGAAGAAGCTAAGTTCTAGAGGGTAGTGACAGATTTGTTTTTTTGTCTTTGTGGCCCCAGGTGCCTAGCACAGAGCCTGGTACATTATAGGCTGTTAATAAATATTGGATTGGATTAAATTGGGCTGGATTTAGATACTATTTTAACCTTCAGGAAATATCGCTCTTCACCCACCCACTCTGCTCTTACTTGTCGCTTAGACTGTATGGGGGGAGGAGAATCAGTTTTTCCCCTGCCCTCTTCAAGCTGCCACCAGCCCAAGGCCTACCTCTTCTCATTTCCTCCCGACTCTCAGCTTGTCACCTAGCTACAACGAGAAGTGGACCTTGGCGCACAGCCTCACTCTCCGACATGTGTCTTAAGTCCGTCCTGGCAGAGAGGAAGCTGGCCAGGCAGGTTGCGCCCACCTGTAGACCCTTAACTGCCTCATCCATTTATGTGGAGCTGGGTCCAGCTCTAGTCTCCTGTTCTCCCCCAACACCTCCCTAATCCCCTAAAGCTCAGAGCGGTATGCTGGAGCCCAGCCACCTGGGGCAGCTGCCTGGGGCTGCTTGGGCAGGAGCAGCCGGAATCTCTCCGAATGCTTGTCAGGATGCCCAGGCAACTGAACGAATGCCCAGGCTCTCAGGAGCCTCCTGATGAAAGCTGCTGGGTGCCCTGCCCTGCTCTCTGTTGTCATCAACTCTCTGAGGTGATCTCAGGGGTTGCCTTGCCCTCTGCTTCTGGTCAGGTTGTGGAGCACTGAGGTCCCCCATCAAATGGATCTCTTAGGGCCTGTGCCCTGCCTGTTTGTGAAGTGGGGGTGGGGGAGTGAGAAAGTTGGAATTTCAGGGATAATGGTGGGTTTGGCCCTGCCCTAACATGGTAATGAGGAGCCCCCAGTGTGCAGAGAGTAAGTCAAGATTGCTGATGGCAGGAGAGAGTTGAATAAAGATGAGAACTCTGAGCTTTTTATGTGGCTGTTTATATGGCAGGAGGGAGGAACTGAATAGACAAAGACAGGGAAGGTAGAAAGTAAAAGGTATCTTTAGGGAACAGAAAGAGACAAGGCTGTAAGGGTAAAGGTCTCTTGTCTCCTAGGCCCTGAGAAATGAACTGCTGGTAATAAATCCTACTTGTCCTCAGCACCCAGTGAGTGCTGGAACTGGCTTCATCTGCAGCCTCCCTGGATGGTCTAGAGGCTGTTTCTGTAGGCAGTCCAGGATGGCTCTGGCCAGGACTCAATTAGGAGGGCCCAAGAGCTGCTGAGTCCAACCACCGGCATCAGCCAGAGCTTCTGAGACTCCCCCAGCCTCCCTTAGCTTAACAGCAGAATGAATTCCATTCCCATGAATTGAGGTTTGGACACAGGCCTTAGTTCTGGAGGTTGGGATTTGGGGGACATTAATAGTGAGGCTGGGTAGGCCCAGGCCTAAGAAAAACACCTACTCAGTGATCATAAAAAATAAATTAAGCCAGAGAATCATTGAATGAACTCTTCCATCTGAGATGCCTCTTTGACACAAGGATATCTAGGATGCTGAGAAGAGGCTGTCCCACTCATCCCAGCCCCCTGCCCTACTATCTATGTCTAGCCTTTGAGAGGCCTCACCAACCCTCTGCTTCTCCATCAGTGACAGGGGAGGTACCAGGTTCAGCAGGAATGAAGTTTTCTTAAGGAACAATCCTCAGAGATTTCTTTCTCCCCAGACTCTGAGTGGGACTTGTCTGGTGACTGTCCTGGGCCTCTTCATTCACTCTGAACTGAGATCTGATTTAACCCCTTTAAAGCATAAGGTCTGAATCCCTCATCACCCAAGAACATGAGGCTCTTGGGCTCAGTCTTTCCAAACTTCCCTTTGCTCCCTGTTTTTGCAGCTGATCTATAGGGGTCTGGAAAATGCCACCGAAGTACGGCTGTAATGACCTCATGCTTGGGGTAAGAATGTCTCTGTTTACCCAACTTGTTGGAGAGTTGACAGCATTCACTGTTTGAAAGTTTTTGAAAGACAAGCACTTTCCTGTGGGGTGAAATGTCAAATTCCTATAAAAAGTGCTGAGAGTTTCAGAGCTGGGCCTCCTGCCAGAGTCAATGCCTCTCGTGTTGAAGATGCTGAGACTGAGATGAGGTAAGCATGTTGAGGAAGATGAAGTCGGAGGTCTTGGGGAACCTCTAACTCCTCCTCACATCAGCTGATGGCAAAGGAGCAACGAGGCCTTCAAGGACCTGACCACCGGCACCACCATCAGAAGAACCACAAAGTCCTAGAACCTGAGAGCTGGAAGGAGCCTCAGGGATTTCTGAGCCAGTCAGGAATCCCCTTGCCACAAACCTGGAGCATGCTCCCCCCACCTCTTCTTGAAGCCCCATCCCCTGCCAGGGCAGCACCTTGCAGCGGGGGACAGCTCTGTTTCAGGGAAGTTCTTCCTAACATCAGGTCTAAATAGCCAACAGGAAAGGATTGGATCCATCGCTTACATCCATACTTACAATAGTCATTATTACCCCCGTTTTTCAAATGAAGAAATTGAAACTCAGGGGTTTGAAATGGGAAGAAATTCACCGTAGTCCCCGGGGCTGGTCATCCACACTCACCTTCCAAAAGGTGACCTGGCAATCGAGCAGGCTTCCCTGGGAGTCTCTTAGCTAAGTCTCTAGCATGGGTATCCACACCCTGAATATTTCTCTTTGAAAACAGAAAGTGCTTAACCCTTGGAGAAGATAATGCTTGGATTGGGATTTGGTATGGTTTGTGGGAAATCAATTACTCACTGGCTTCGTGTGGGCTAATAAAGAATTCTGGCCTGTGAGGAGCCTAGAATACACCCAAAAGATCTTTCCAATATAAATAGGCATTTCTGGAGGCCTTGAGCTCTGCTTATCAACAAAGCCCAATCTGATTCAACCCACATTTACTAAGCTCCTACTAAGTGCCAGCCTCTGTGCTAGGCACCAAAGCTACAGTGGCAAGCAGGAGAACACCGCTCTCTTCAAAGAGCTTCAATTCTAGTGGATCGAGCCCCGCATGCAGGCTGCTGGAGCAGAGCCTGGGAGCAAGTCAAGAGCTTGGAGAGATGAGTGGAGGAGGGAGAGCATCCGTGGAGGGATGGCCTTGGGAAGTTGAAAGTCCACAGAGTACACAAAACAGCCGGCCGCCGGTTTGGCTGAAACGAAGCATCCATGGATGGGAACAGTGGGAAATGTCTGGGAAGGTAGAATTGTGAGATCATGGCACCGTAGATGCCTCGGACTGGGAGATACTTCAGACTTCACCAACTCCAATATTATCGTTTTATCTGTCAGGCCACCAGAGCCCGGAGGGGTAGGGTGCTTTGGCCACACATGCAGCTGAGAGGCAAAGCTGGGATTCAAACCCGGCTCCAGGGTTTGAACTCTGCGTCCAAACTCTGTGCTCTTTTCCCTGAGTACCCAGTGAGGGAGGGCCCTAAAGGTGAGGCTGAAGAAGCTTGCAATCTGATGGGACCATGCAGCACTGGTGCCAATGTTCCCTCTATCATGTTTGGCTGCAAACAAGGGAATTCTGTCATCTCACAAGAGCCAGAAATGCAAGTCATCCTTAGGGCAAAGTAATGATGCATCGAAAGTCAAGAATGTCTGCATGGCCAATGACGAGGTGTTGGGGATACATCAGGAAAGAGCTCGGAGCCATAGATCCAGAGAGAGGAGGCACCTTTAAGGCTTCTAACCTCTTATTCAGATGGAGAAACTGAGGCCCAGAGAGACCATCGGATGGTGGATTTCAAGCTGAAAGTGACCTCAGAACATCCAGAGAGACTCACCCTACATTTTCCAGATGAGGAAACTGAAGTCCAGGGGGTCCCTGGGATCCTAGATTCAAAACTATGTGGGATCTCACAAACTGTGCGGTTCATATACACCCCCATTCTCTGGATGGGGAACCTGAGACCCAGAGAAGTGTGGCTGCCCTTAAGTCATATGGGCAGGTCTCACAGAGCTGGGATTCCGCCCCACATCTGCTAACTCCAGCCCCAGAGCATTTCCCACAGAATGACACGATCAAAAAAGAATATTTCTAAAAAGCAATGGTGCCAGCATCTGTATGTATGACCCCACTGTACAAGAATTTCAAAAGAACCAGGTACCAGGGTACTGAGTGGACCTTCCACGGAGAGTAGCACGAGGTCATAAACAACAATCTCACAAGATAAGGAGATATGGAAACCAGGAGAGCCGCTGGACTCCCCACACTGATGAGAGCAAGGGTTCCTCCACACTCAAGGCTGACATGAGCCCGTGGGTGCACCCTGGGCCAAAAGAGACTAGGCCGATAGCGTAGGGGCTCAAGGGAGCCATGAGGACAGGGAATGTTCTTCTGCCTGGTTGTGCAACCCCAGCATTTAGCACAGTGCTCAGAACACAATAGTCACTTATTGTTTCTCGTCTTGGCTCTAGAATCAGAGAACCTGCGTTTAAACTTCGATTTTAACACCCACTACCTGCCTCTCAGCCCTAGTCTCCTCATTCACAAAATGAAGTAGTTGGGTGAAATGCCCACTGAAGTCCTTTCAAGCTGTAGAGCCTTGATCCTCTGTGTGACCTTAGGGAAATCTCTTTGTTTATCCTGGCTTCCTCATTTGTAAAATAAAGGATGTGAATTAGATGGCCTTTGAGGTCCTTAGCCCAGCTCCAGCTCTGGGGTTCCATAATCTTGCCAGTAATTTTGTCGCTGTTGTTTGGTCATTTTTCAGTCTTTCCCAACTCTCCATGACCCCATTTGGGGTTTTCCTGGCAGAGATACTGGAGCAGTTTGCCTCTTCCTTTTCCAGCTCATGTTACAGATGAGGTAACTGAGGCAAACAGGGTCAAGTGACTTGCCCAGGGTCACCCAGCTAGTAACAGTCTGAGGCCAGATTTGAACTCAGAAGATCAGGACTCTATCCACTGGAGCTTCACTTGTCTGCCCCTTATGAGTAACAGAGGACAGCAACTGTACAGATAGTTGGACAATACCGAGCAGCAAACATGTAAATAAAGACATTGAGGCACAAAATATGGCCCCCAAGGAGAGGTGGGATGTATCTATGATGTAAAGAATAATGACAGAATCTAAGATCTACTCCAGAGAAAGACAAAATCCCCCTTTAGACAATGTGTACACATGAGGACCAGGCAACTGCTCTTCAAGGCTCCAACTTCTCTCTCCAGCCTACTCATCTTCACATGGGTCATGTTCCCAAGTGGTTCTTGGCACCTCTCCCCATATCCAAAATGCCCTTTCTTGCTTCCCCACCTGACTGATACTGTCCACTGATCAATCAACAAGTATTTATTGAATACCTACTATGTGCCACACATACTATGTACCAGGCTTTGGGGTACAAAACGACAAATGAAACATCCCCTGCCTTCAAGGAGCTTACCTGCAATGTCTTCTCCATCAACCTGTTTCTTCATTTGGAATCCTATGAGACCTTCAAGGCTCAATGCCAATGCTCAGCTGCCAGGGAACCTTCCCTGGTGCCCTCCCACCTCTTCCCCTCAGCCAAGCTGAAAGTTCCTTTTCCTCCTTGAATCTCTCACAGGACCATCCATCTCTTAGCTTCTTTTTTGTTATAATTATTGGTGTAAGAGTCTTAGCTCTCCTGAGAGGAAACCAGGTCCTGGAGGACAGAGACACTGCCTAGGGGTTCCTCCTGGTATCCCCAAAACCTACACTGGGAACTGGACAAGATTTGTTCAGGGATCACAAGACCTAGAAAGCTGTGCCCCCCCAGGTAGGCTGAAGTCAAGCCATGGATGATTTATGTCATTATTAATAACAATTGGCTACTTAACTGCTTATCTGGAGAACAATCAATTGTATTGATTAAACCTGTCCTTTAATTTTTTTTTATATGATCACTGCATATGGACAATTGGAGTTCTCTGCCTAGCCTAGCCCCTTTGCTCTGTAGGTGCCCTTAACCTCCCTTGGAGGGAGGGACAGGATTGCCACTGCGACGCCTCCAGCTTCTTTCCTAACTCAAATTTCTCAAAGGATTCTGGGGGCAGGAACAAAGCCCCAGACAGGCTAGATTTTAGCTGGATGCTCAAAGCCACAGTCCACAATGACCCAGGAGGGAGGAGGCTTGAGCTTTTTTGGACTTTAAAAGCACACCCTTTGTTCTTAGCCACAGATAGGATTCCAGGAGTCCTGTCCAACCGCCCTTCCTTTATCCATCCCTCCCTCCCTCCTCCCCTCCCCCAAGGTGGCCATAACTCTTTGAGTTTGTAGCACATTTTATTATTCCAGGCTGCATCAACTGAATAGGCATTAGAGGAAAGAGGAAAGATGTGTTTGTGAAAATGCTACTGGCCCAAGCTCCCATCAGTGCATCTACTGTGACCAGCTCCACTGTGACAATTGACCAATAGTCCTGATAACCTTCTGTCACTGTGGTGCTCTGGGCTGGAGGGCAGGGGTGGGCAGGGAGTGAGCCTCTGGGCCTGATGAAGAGGAGAGAGCTACAAGGAGGGGGCAGTGTAATGGTCTGGAAAGAACTCCCAAAGTTTGGGAGTGGACAATTCTCTCTGTCTCTCTCTGTCTTTCCTTCTTTCCTTCCTTCCTTCCTTCCTTCCTTCCTTCCTTCCTTCCTTCCTTCCTCTCTCACTTTTTTCTCTTTCTTTTTTCTTTCTTTTTTCCTTCCTTCCTCCCTCCCTCCCTCCTTCTTTCCCACCTTCCTTCTTTTCTTTCTCTTTCTTTCTTTCTTTCCTTTTCTTTCTTTCTTTCTTTCTTTCTGTCTTTCTTTCTTTCTTTCTTTCTTTCTTTCTTTCTTTCTTTCTTTCTTTCTTTCTTTCTTTCTTCCTTCCTTCTTTCCTTCCTTCCTTCCTTTCTTCCTTTCTTTCTTTCTTTCTTTCTTCCTTCCTTCCTTTCTTTCTTTCTTTCTTTCTTTCTTTCTTTCTTTCTTTCTTTCTTTCTTTCTTTCTTTCTTTCTCTCTCTCTCTTTCCTGACACCCTGTCACAAATAATGCGACTCTTTAGCTCAAGTTTTTTTGGTTTTATGTGACCTTCCTTAGACTTTCGATGCCATTTGGGGTAAAACTGGTTCTCACAGAAGGTTAAAGCACAGTGAAGTGAAGGCTTCATATATTGTGCTGATTACGGGCATGTTAGCCAAACAGTACTTTTCTTTTTGGCTTATGTATACAAACAATACACACACACACACACACACACACACACACACACACACACACACGAGTAAGTACACATGCAGCACTTATGACTACATCCAGTCTTCTATGCTCTCTCACACACTGGTGTAAAATGTGTTAAGAATGGAGTTGCAAAGAGAGCTTGTGACTTTGAGGCACTAGTGAGAGCTGGAATCACTTATAAATCAGACTACTGGAGCCTTTAGAGTGTCTTTCATCAAACTACGGATATGAACATTTTCCCTGGTTTGTGGTCATTTGTTTTTCTAATATTCTGGTTGGTTTCCAGTCCACTTGGTGCTGTTGGCCACAGACGTGTAATTTCTGCTAGAGCTGAATTTTCCACACAGAGCAATTTTATAGCTCTCTGGTGTTCACTGAGACCAGGATGAAGGTCTCTGCCAATTTCACCAGCTCCATTGACAGGCTCAGCCTCCAATAAAGGGGCCAAAAGCATGAACTCAAGTCACTTCTTAGGAGCTTTCCCTCCAGTGGGAGTGGATGGAATTCAAGCCACAAAGGAGGGCGTTTTCTATCCTGACATTGTCAAAATGTCTTGGAGGGCGCCCAGTCCTGTCCCAGTAGGCAATATAATTTGTGTCCCTTGTTTCCAGTGCCCATACTCTGGGTCACTTCAATTATTTGGGCAAAAGGAAAAGTCTACAAGATCCTATATATCTTTCCTTGTGATTATGTTTGGAGTGAAAAACATTTGGGGTACAGAGGTGAAATAAAACAATCACTTATCAAATCAGAGGATTGTTTTTCTTTTTTTCTTTTCCAAGTGGAAGAAAAAAACCATCATGGTTGTTTATTGCCTTGTAACTTTCCCTCAAGGAAGCTCCAAGGGCTTTACTCTAATAGAATCTGATGTCACCAATGTGGGCAGTCACTCCAGTAATGCAACTCAACACCCACCCATGAATATTCCACAGGAATCCAACCAATGGTCTAGAGCCTTCTATTTAACTCCGCTTTTGAGCAACTTTCTCAGAAGAATGCCAAACACAAGACTCCAGTTCACAGACATGGTCCCAGCAGCAGGTAACCACCCACTATCATACACTGAGTCTGTGATACCCCAACACTCCGACTTGTAACCACTTCCCACTTAAGTTGAATTGAAATTGAGTCTAGCCACTCTGCATAGGTAACATCAGGAGCCAACCCGAGAAATCAGGGATATATTCCCTCTCCATGGTGGTGTGATGTCCAGTATAAAGCCTTATAGGGAGCTTTGCCAAGGAGTCCATGACAACCCAGTGGCTCTGAAGTGAGGGGACAGCTCCCTTCTTAACCTCCTAGCAATTAGAACTGTCCAAAAGTATAGTGGGCTGCCCTCGGAAGTGATGATCTCTCCTTCCTCAGAGGTCTTCAACAGAGGCTGGATGACCAACTCTTGAGTGTGATAAAATGTGGATTCCTTTGTGTGTGGCTTGGACTAGAGGCTTCTGAGGTTCCTTCCAACTTTCAAATTCTAGGATTTCATGAAATGAGTTTTATTTTCTTGGTTCTTATTCTTATACTCAAGTTTTCTTCCAATTAGTCATCATGCCATATATGTGACCCTCAACTCTGGAAAAATATACCAGGAGAGCACAGCTCCTACCCAGACAGGAAGGCTCTGGGCATAGACCCCTGGTGGGCTGATCTCCAAGCGTTAGCCTGGAGAAGCTCATTACCAGAGACTCAGCTGACCTGGGTTCACCAACTTTAGCCACGTAGATTTACGAGGACATACAATTGCAGCCTGCATGAGGGAAGGTTAGGGTTAGGAAGGAGTGTCTACACCAATGAGTCCTGGCTGGAGGGAATATCAAATTCTGCACCTAGAACTGTGCTAGACCTGGAGAAGACTAAGAGGAAGACACTTGGGGCTTGTGTTTTAGTCAAGGTGTCATGCCTAATGCATGGGAATCAGTGCAAGAACACATCAGGCAGTAGATGAATAGGTACCGATCTGAACAACGCAGACCAATCAGTGCTAGAGGAAGCCAGCACAGAGGGAGACATGTGGACTCCAAAGACTGGGCAAGCTGGTCCTTGAAGGACAGGAGGAGTCGAGGTAATGTGAATCGATAACATAGGGAAACAGAGACATTCCAGGCAGGCAAACAAGAAGAGAAAGCATCTGGTTGCACAGATGAGAGGGGTGTTTGGCAAAGGGATAGTAAACAGAGTGGCCTAGCTGGAGCAGGGAGACAGGAACAGAAACAAGCATTTGTTAAGCACCACCTGGGTACCAGGCACTGCTAAGCGTTTTAACAAATGCCATTTCATTTGACCCTTGTACCCTCCCTGGGGGGTAGGAGTGATTATCATTCCCATTTAACAGCTGAGGAAACTGAGGCAAATAGGGTGAAGTGACTTGCTCAGGGTCACACAGCTAGTAAGGGTCTGAGGCCAGACTCAAACACAGGTCTTCCTCACCCTAGGCTTCCTGCTCTATCCACCGTGTATCCTAGCTGACTAAAATAAGGTTTGAGCCCAGGGGCTCTGAACCTTTGTATTTGGGCGAGTGTGCCATGGAGCCCTAGGTCAATCACTCTGGTGAAGCCCATTGACCACTTTTCAGAATTGTATTTTTAAATGTAGAAAATAAAATACGTAGGAATTCCAAAGGAAGCCAACTGTGTTGGAAACACAGTTATCAGAATAATTAAAAACAAAGCAAGTTCGCTGACCCCAGGCTAAGAGAATCTCTTATAGAAGTAGGAGATACAAGTCAATAAGGAAGCCATATTTTGATGAGAGCCTCAAATGCCAGGCAAGAGGAGTTTGGACTTTATCCTCTAGATAATGCCAAAACAGTGGTTTCTACATATTGTTAGACAGGGAAGGAACATGATGAAAGAGGCTTGAAGAAAAATTACCTGCGTAATTAATTCATAAGGCAGCTAGATGGCAAAGTAGATGGCGCTCTGGATCTGGAGTCAGGGAGATCTGAGTTCAAATCTGGTCTTAGATGGCAAGTCTCTTACCCTTGTTGTCTCAATAGCACATGCCCCCTACGCATTTTTGTGAGACCAAAATGAGGCCAGATTTATCAAGCTTGTTACAAGCCTTAAAGTACTGTATAGATTCTGGTTAGTATCATTAACATTGTGAGCCGGGAACGGCTGAATGCACCATGCCGTATGAACGTAGTGGAATGTTACCCAAGTAACAAATGAGAGATGTGAGTAATTTAGAGGAATATGATAAAGTCTTTGTGATCTGATGATTGTGAATGAAAGCGGCAGGCTCTGAAGGTCTACACGCGGACGACAACGATGGGAATTCAAGGATCACTGACGGGATGAGCACCTGAAAAGTCAGTTACGCTTTGGGGCCCAGGTAAGGATACATCTCTCTCTCCTTTCAGCAGAGAAGTGGGGGGGCTATGGGGACAGAATGGTGTGTATATTGTCAGAAACAGTCACCGTATCAGGGGTTATTGTTATTAATTGTATTAGTTAAAATATTGACTATAGCTGTATAATTGTAATTATTAATAATAATTCGCATTTTTTAGGGCTCTAAGCCTTGCGAGTCATTTTTAAAATATCATCTCATGTGGCCCTCACAACAACCTTAGGAGCCAGGTGCTATTACTACTCTTATTGTATAGACAAAAAAACTGAACCTCGGGGGAAGTAAGTGACTTGCCCAGGGTCACACACCTAGTCTAAGGGCACATTCCAACTCAGGTCTTCCTGATTTCAGGCCCAGCACTCTATGC
>JAQQSZ010011070.1:0-12339 GCA_028646595.1 Phalanger gymnotis | reverse complement strand
AGTGCTGAGAAATACTCCAAGACAAAAAGATCCCACTTTATCTGTCCCAGAATCATTAAAGGCACTTAAGAGAAGAAAAGCAAAATGTCCCACCTTAATTACTATTACATAATAATGTTAATGTTACACCTAATAGGGGTTTGGGCCTGGGGCTTAGCACTTAGCAAGATTCAATGAAATAGCTGAATTACTCAAAGCAGACAAAAGCCAAACTCTTCAAAGTCACCGGCTGAACCAAGTGCCAAGGAGTCCACCTTGCCTTAGCGACACAGAGTCTTGGGAGATGCAGATAGCTTTTAAGAGAGGAAAAGTTAGCCTATGTACTTGCTTGAAATGATGACAATATGTCTAGAAGGAAATGTCTCACAGGCCTTTGGAAAAGTAGGATTAGAATGAGGCAGAAAGTCAGAACAGATGTAGGAGTCATCTGCATAAAAATGATGGTTGAAACTATCAACTGTAATGGAGGGAAATGGAATCTCCCAGTACAAAGAGAAGGGAAAAGAGCTTTGAGCAAGGCTCCTAATTAGGAAGCAGGACAAAGGAGAACCAGTCAAGGGATCAGAGAAGGAATGGTTAGATAGGTGGAAGAAAAACTAGAATAGAGGATTGTGTGGTGGCTGCTAAAGAAGAGAGAGTTTTGAAGAAGTAATGGTCAACAAGGTGAATGCGAACTGGGGAAAAGAAACTAAATTGGGCAGTTAGGTCAGTGGCGACTTTCTACAGGACCATTTCAGTAGAATAGGAAGGAGCAGGGGTAAGATGGAACAGAGATACTGGTTACAGAAGACTCCTAATAAGTGTGAAAGTAAAATGAAGCCAAGAAATAGGATGGTATCTTAGGGGCAGGAATGTTATAGGAAGACCCAAAAGGTTTTTCAGAACTGTAACTAGAAAATTTAGCTTCCAGAGAAAGAAGCAGGAAAAGTTCACTCAAACCAAATAATATTTTAAAGATAATAAATTCAGTTGAGTGAGGAGAGGAAGGGGGAATGACCCTAAGGTATAGACTTCAGGCCTCTATGTGGGGGCCAAGACCTGGACCTATGGTAGGCTGTATCCTGGTGAGAGAGCAAAATGGTGCTGGGGAAAGATGAGACTCATATCTGATGTGGCCATTGTGTATGTGTAGGAGACGAAACTCAATCTAATAATTTCCTATTTGAACTAATTATTCTATCATATTAGGCACTAAGCTTGATTGCCTTTATTGCCTAAAGGAACACAGGTGTTATGTGTCCCTAAACTGTTGGCACCCCACTCTAGTTTCCTATCTGATATTCATAGACAAAGTGATAGATTGAAGACACAAGAAAGAATAGAAATATCTGATGGAGCAAGGTCCTGGAGGAAGCAGGAGGAGTAAAGAAGTTGTTATTTTGAGGGAGGAAGGAAGATCATAGAATCACATATTTAGAACTAGAGGATTCTTCAGAGATGCTCAAGTGATTCAATCCCCTCATTTTCCAGGTAAGGAAACTGAGGCCCAAAGTAATTACATGACTTGCTTAAGTCATAGAAGTAGTAAGCGTCAGTGGTGATATTTGTATTTTTTTTTCCTTTTTCTCTTTATTATTTATTTATTTTAACATTCTTTTATTTTTAAATTTTGAATTCCAGATTCTCTCCCTTCCTCCCACTCCTACTCCATCCACTGAGAAGGCATACAATGTGACATCAATTATACATGTGAAATTAAGCAAAATATATTTCCATATTAGCCAAATCATTAAAAAACGAAGTAAGAAAATGATACCTTAATTTGCACTCAGAGTTCATTAGTTCTCTCTCCGGATGTGGATAGGATTTTTTCATCATGAGTCCTTTGGAGGTGTCTTGGATTACTATATTGACCAGAGTAGCCAAGTCTTTCACATCATTATGACATTGCAGTTACTGTGCACAGTGACGTCTGGGTTCTTCTCACTTTGCATCATTTCATATAGGTCACGCCGTGTTTTTTTGAAACCACCTCCCTCATCCATTTCCCACAGCACAATATTATTCCATCACAATCATATGCCACAAGTTTTTCTTCCATGCTCCAATTGATGAATGATGTCAAATTCTTTTCTACCACAAAAAGAGCTGCTATAAATATTTTTGTACATATAGGTCCTTCTCCTTTTTTCTTTGATCTCTTTGGGGTACAGATCTAGTAGTGATATTGCTGGGTCAAAGTGTATGCTCAGGTTGATAGTCCCTTGGGTGTACTTCCAGTTCCAAATTTTTCTCCAGAATGGTTTGACCAGTTTGTTACTCCCCCAACAATTCATTAATGTACCTATTTTTCCTCATCTCCTCTAGCATTTGTCATTACTAATAGGCATGAGGTGGTACATAAGAGTTGTTTAATTTTCCTTTCTCTAATCAATAGTGGTTTAGTGAATTTTTTATATGGCTAGCAGTAACTGTTTTCTTCTTCTGAAAACTGCCTATTCATATACTTTATCACCAATTCTGTTTTTTAAGTTGTCATTTTCTTCAGTATTTTTTTGCCCCTTTTACCAAGCTGCTAATTCTCTTTTCATAATTTTCTTGCATCAGTCTCAATTCTTTTTATATTTTTTTCCTCTGTCGTTCTTATCTCTTTCTTTATCTCTTGCAGGAATTCTTGCTTGCCTTGGTTCCAAGTACCATTTTTCTTTAATGCTTTGCTTTTAGCTGTTTTTGCATTGCTCTCCTCTAAGTTTATGCTTTTTTCTTCCCTGCCCCCATAGTAGTTTTTATAGTCATGTTCTTTTTGTTGATGTTGTTTGCTCATTTTCCCCTTCTATTTCTTGACTTTGAACTTTATGTTAAAGTTAGGCTCTGCTCATTTCAGGGTGGGGAGGCACTGTGCCAAGCTTCAGCCTTTACGTGCTGATATTTTCAGAGCTAGTTCTGAGGGTCTGTGAGTTTTCAGTGCTTCCAAGATGGTATTATCCTGGGAGAGGTGTAGTTATTGCTCTCTTGGTCTGCACTCTGGTCTTTCCCCAGAATGGTCTGCTGCTCCCCTGCAGTTGCAAGTTCTAGTGTTCCCCTTGGCCCTGGAACTATGACCAGGGGCCCTGGTCCCTTGTGACCAATCACAAGCACTCCTGTCCATCCTGTAATTGCTTATGGGCAATCGAGTTACAAATCAGCCCCAGCTGTACCCAATGCCAGAAAAGGGTCCTCTGGAATCTCTTTATGACCAGTTGTCTGACTCCTTTGGGCTGAGAGCTCCCAACACCGCTGCTGCTGTGGTTGCTATTGCAGCTGCCTCCAAGGCCTGCCCCTAGTTCTCTTGCCTGTTCTCAGGCCTCCATCCACTCTGGTGTTACAGAATTCTGCTGCTGATCTTCTAGTTGTCTTAGGCTGGGAAAATGGCTCCATCTAACCTTTTATTATTTCTGCTGCTCCAAAAGTTGATCTAAGGCATTATTTTAAAGTTGTTTCAGAGGCAAACATTAGGAGAGTTCAGCTAGATCTTGGCTTGTACTCCACCAACCTGAATTTGCCCTCTCCAAGTAGATCCAATGGTGGTATTTGAAACTAGGTTCTCTAATTCCAGTACTCTGTACTAGAGGAATACCTCTTCTAATAAAGATTTTAAAAAGAGGAAAGCATGGTCAGATCTAGGTAAACTGAAAAGTTTAGATTGCTAAACTAAGAGGAAAGGAAGAAAGATTAGGGAGGTCCAACTTGTTGGATTTGACTATTCTCAGTAAAGTAAGAGATGATGTCATTTACTGGATGAGAGAGGGATAAGCCCACCACAGATTAGAAGCAGCAGATGAAAAGATGGGGAATGGCTTTTACTAGTCAAGCACATTGATAGTATAAACAAGTGACAGTTTGTAGCAAGAGGACAGAGAGAAAGACAATAAAAGACAAGGGGAACTGTAATAGTAGAGTAGCTTGTGGATAATTAGCATAGGGGCATCCAGCTGCACACACCTCAGGACCCTTTTAAGTTAACAGGATGAAGAGCAGAAAAACAGAATCTCAAATCTGTAGCAATCTTAGAAGGTATCTAGTTCAATAAGCACCTGACCAAGAATTTCCTCTATACAGAGGGAAATCAGGTAGGGCAAGGCAGTCTAAGCTTTGCCTCAGGGTGAGAACACACAAATGATAACACTGATGCTTTTCTAAAGAAGAAAAGGGGCTAGGACAGAGACAGGTGGTAAGACAGCACTGTGGCCCAGCAGGGACTGAATGGTAAGAAAGGAGGCCCTGTCAGGAAGTGTGGCTGTGGTCTACATCTCCATCTTCCAGGGAGAGGGGGCAGATGGCAAAGATCCAGCCTGGTAAGAATGTGGGTCCTGTTGCAGTTCTGATGTGAGGACAGAAGCCCAACTTCTGTTCTGATCTTGGCCATTTGGTCTCCTTTGTGATGATAGCAGTGGTCCCTCACAGGCTACCTAAAAGTATGTTCCACCTGAGGCAGAGAAGCAGCTTGAGTTCCATCAGGAGGCTTAGAAAACACCCTTAGCCCATGATCACCTGAGGGAGAATGGGGCCCCTTGGCACAATCTTTCCAGGACATCACAGCTAATTAATGACAGGTCCAGACTCAGAATCCAGGTGTCTTTACTCCCGATTGAATGTTCTTTCCATCATATAATTATTTGCTCTCTGGGCTTTATCTTTCTAGATGCTGGGGTTATTCTCTGGGACAAACTCAAAACCTTTGTTGAATAAGAAATATAATTATGCATTACATATGTTTCTGTCTCTCCACATTCAAGCTTTTCACTCCATTGTAGAAGATATTATGAGTAGAATAGGCTTTTTAAAGGTCTTAGTACTGTGAGAGTCATTGTCCATACTTGGTTTTTTTTTTTTGTTTGTTTGTTTCTTCTGCCTGGATATTGATTTTTTGAGGGTTTCCTCCTCTGTTTTCTAAGGTAAACAAACCAAGATTATAAGTCTTCAATTCCCCCCTCCCCGCACCTCCTCACCCCTCCCCCCGCCGCCCCAGGCAGAAGAGTTTCAGTTCTTACCCAGTACTGTCCTACCAGCCTCAAATTTTAGTTGATTTATTCAGGATTCTACATTTGGTTTCTGCTTGCCCTTGATTAATAGCTTCTCTTCCATATTCTGGTCACTATTGTTTCTTTGTTGGCTAAAAAACTTTCATATCACTGTCATAAATTATTTTTTGAATGATGAGCTGATGGTGTTTCTGATTTCTGAATGGCAGGAGATGCTACTCAGTAAACGGTGGTTCTCTGAATTTAACAATGCAATCATTTATAATAGAGCAGAGTCCCATCTTGCGGAATACTGCTAGATTTGCCAGAAAATCATAGCTTCCCAATTGCTTTCAATCTTTCTCCGGTGCTCTCCAGGATAAAGGAAATGTTTCTAGATTATGAATATCAAAGATGAAACATTATTACTTAAACTGTGTTGTGTGCATGTGTGTCTTTAAAGAAATCTAGTTTTTGAATGGACAGAGTACAAATCTTTCTATTGTAATTCTCAATTTTAAACTAATCCAATTGCCATTCTTTTTCAAACATGCCTCTGCCCCTGTGAAACTAGGGAAAAATACTTGCCAACTACTTCCTTGACAACTATGGGCTTTTCCCAAATACCATTATTTCAACCTCAAGCGGTCATCAGTAATGGTTATTAACTAATGGGATATTTACTGAAGTTGGTTTTCTTTCTTCTTTTCTCTCTGAAAAAGGCACAGGGGGACAAGTGAAGAAAAGCTGGAGACAGGCGTATTCCATTTGAAATCCGTGATTAAAAAGCCTAAAAATTCAAACTAACATTAAAAAAAACTGTTTTATTTTAATACTCTGGAAGGTTTCAGTGAACTCCATTATTTTCACTCACTATTTGCTTGAATAATTTAGGCAAGAAAGCTAAATTATACATAAAGTGTACAGTTAGAAGAAAAAGTTCATGCACAGCCCCAGGCTATAGCCATCCCCTAATGATGTCTGAAGTCAGTGGAAAAGAACTCGTTAGACTGAGAGTAATTTCTCAGGGTTTAAATTTTTTTTTTCTTAAAGCAATAATGTTCTTATAAAAACCTGACAAATAATACACTAAAAGAAAAGCCACAAAAGAGAGTGTATGGTTAAAGCCTTAGCCCTATAAACTTTCATTTAATTTTATGTAAAGACTGGCTTTCCATAGACTGCATAATAGATGGTTGTTGGCAGTCTTGAGTGATCTGATTAAATAGGGAATATACATGTCTTGATTGAATATAGTTGCTATTTGGCCTCATCAGAATTCTGAAGTTTGCAGAGTTAAAAAGAGATGCTTCAGGGCTCAGAGTCAAACCAAAATCGACTGTGAAAAGGGTTACGGGCATCCACTCAGCACACAGTCATTTTATCAAGTGGTTGCAACTTGCTAGGGTATTGTATTTAAGGAGCAACTCATATCATTAAACATTTACGGGATTCACTAAAATTTTTACATTCTCTTTAAGTGTGACAACAGAGAATCCACCTGCTGGAAAATGACTGGAATACCAAAATGTTCCAAAGCCCCTTTCCTTTGATTTCTGAGTTAGGTCCTTTCCTTTGAGTCACAGAGCATCATAGAATGTTTTTGTTGGGAGGTCTGTTGGAAGATTGCCTGGTCCTGGCCTTTATTTTCCAGGTGAGGAAACTGAAGTTGAGATGAGAAGGAATTTACTCAAGGTCACAGAGCAATCAGTGGTGAAGCTGGGGAGAAAACCCCAGTCCTCTACTTCCTGCTAAGACTTTTCTTCTTTTGGCATAGCCAGAGCACAAAGGGAAGTTTCTCAGCACCTTTGACCTTCACCAAATCGCAGCTGAAGTTTCCAGTTAGACTAATCAAGTTTTGATGTTCAACTCTATCAAAATTTATCAAGGGCGGTTTATCACCCTTAGTCTCCGCCTTCTGATCAGTGTTTCAACTGGGGCCAGAAAAGATTGAGGAAGTTTAATCACACTCTTCTTCAGAGTCCTTTGTAAAGCATTAATAACTTGGCTATAATATTAGCAATTTTACATCTTATACTTGTATCATTTTGTCACATTAGTTTAATGTTATCATCATGTAGTTTCGTGTTAATGTGATACAAAAAGTAAAATTAGATGTGCACTTTTCATATTGTTATATTGAAATCTAGTACCTATGTGATACTAATACGATTCAAATTCCATAAAATATACAGTTTCTAATATAAAGACGTTTTTATATCACATTAGCACAGGAATGCAGATTATTCCCTCTCCAGAGCAAAGAAAGACAAGGTGGCTTACTAAAATGGTCTCCCAGCCTCGGCTGCATTGGAGGAAGGAAACTATGAGTAATAAGCATAATAAAGGGAATTATTATTAATAATAACAAGAATAGCTCACATTTATATAGTGCTTTAAGGTTTACAAAACACTTCCCTCATAACAGCCTAGAAGTTTCTCATATTTTTCAAATGAGCTCTGCATAACAACCTGAACCCGTCAATGTTTTATCTCCCATGTTTACTTAATTCATTTTCTCCACTTTGGATTCCTCTTTCCTAAACAGTTTTGAGGAGAAAGTATGCATGTGTTTTCTTGTCGCCCTTCCCATCCCCCTGGAAAGGTGATCTTTTCCCTCTCCTAGACCAAGCAGGCTACTCTGGTTGACACAGGCTACAGGAGCTATTTTCAAGGTTTGGTTGGAGTAGTTGAGGAGATCTGAATAAGCACATTTGCTGTAAGTTCAAATAAGATTGCCTAAGAAGATTTTTAGCCTTTTAGTCCAAGTTGACTAGTAAAACTAAAGATCCCTCTCACCCCATTCAGGACTCAAGTATCTATTTAAAATAGAAGGAAATTATTCTAGCAAATTTAGAAAATCTGAAGTTACCGTGTGACTTTTGGCAAGTCTTTAACTTCTCAGCTCAGGGTATCGTCTGCGAAGTAAACGTATGATTATAAAATAGGTGGGGTGGCCATGTAGCAAAAGTCAAGATAACCAGTGAACAGCTTGAGTGCTTCGTTGGTGACTGTGCAATAGAAAAAGATCTAGAGGTAAGCATCCAGTAAGTTGGGTATACTATTTGTAGAGGATATATAGAAGGATATGGATAAGTGTTGCACAGGTTGGTCAGACATAGATGGTTATGATCTGAAGCAAATTCCCATATTGGTAATAAAAATAATAACTAGCACTTATGTAGATCTTTAATATCTACAAAGCTCTTTGCAGATAGCTCATTTTGTCCTCACAACAACTCTGGAAGGTATGTGCTGTTATTATTTCCATTTTACAGCTGAGGAAACTGAAGCTGATAGGGTTAAGTGAATTGCCCAGGGTTACACATCTATTAAGCATCTGAGATGGTTTGAACTCAAGTCTTCCTAAATCCAGGCCTAGCCTTCTGTCCATTGGATCACCTAGCTGTCTATGATGAATGAGAAAACAAGTTGGTTGAAGTATCAAAGTATGGAGTGCTCTATCATGCTGACAGAGTGGAAGTATTTCTATATATCAGATCTAGTTCTCAATTTTTTTTTTTGTTTTTGCCTGGTAAACTTTAAACCCTTAGTTTAGTTCTGAAATTCACTTACTCTATTTTCTTTATACTTCGTGAGTTATTTGAGTGATTTATAGCTTGAACTCTTAATTACAGAACCTCCTAGATAGTAGCTTTCATTAAGAAACAACTACTGCCATGTTTACTGTTAAAACTCAAGTTCTAGTGTGTCCTATCATACTGGAAAGCCTTTATTAAAGTATCTGAGTATGCTTGCTCTATGAGAGCCAGCCTAGTTAAATAAAGAGAGGCTTAGGATAGTAGGTTGGTCACTAGCTCATCGATGCCCACAATATCTTCGTTAGGATGAATGGGGAAGCTAGACATGGCAAGGACTGCATGTTATCATGCATGTAAAAAATGAAAGTTGCCATATATTAATAGATAGGAAATGACTAGTTAATGATATGGGAGCCATTTAAAAATAAGGCATTTATGTGTTTCACATCAATGACTCAATAGAGCAAAGGTCAAAAAACACCAAATACAAATATATTACATATAATAATAGCTCTGACCCAATTTATCTAAATAAGTAGTTGATGCTGAAAGATGGGAAATGGTTAAAAATGAAAACGTTGATTCTGATTATCACCATTTCTCTTTCTTTAATTGGTGCCTTCTGTTCCGACATTAAATTCTTTCCTGAATATTTCCTTGTCCCCACCCCTATTAAGAAAGTCTTCCCTCGTACCAGACACTTGAAAAACAACAACAAAAAAAGCTTAGCAAAACCAATCAACACATCAGCCATGTTTGACAGTATATGCCACAATACATACCTATAATCCTTCACTGTGGCAAAGAAGGGAGAAAGGTACATTTTCTTGTCTCTTCTCTGGAAGTCTGGTCATTATGAATGCACCATATGCAGTTTTGTATTATTTTTCTTTCCATTTATGTTGTTGTTGTGGTTATGTTGTGGCTTTCCTGGTTCTATTTCATTCTTTATCAATTTAATATTTTTCCACATTTCTCCAAATTCTTATTTTCTCATAGCTCAGTAAAATTTGATTAAATTCATATGTTCAGCAATTCTCCAAATGATGAGAACTGACTTTGTAAATTTCCAGTTCTTTCTCCTTTAAAATGTTGCTTTGAATATCTTCATATATGTAGGAACTTTCTTTTTGTTTCTCTTCTTTGGTATATATATCAAGCAATGGAATATGTAAATCAAAGGATATGGATATTTTAGTTACTTTTCCTGCCTGATTCTAAATTATTTTGCAAAGTGAATAGAACAATTTATGACTACACCTGCATTTGCATGTCAAGATGTCAGCCCTTTCAACATTTACCTATTTTGCCATTTTTCATCTTTGACAATCTGATGCATATAAGGTAAAACCTCAGATTTGCTTAGTTTGAATTTTTCTTATTTTCGGTGATTTCAGGAAAAAAAAATCTCTATCAAATGGATGCTAATGAATTTGGCTTTTTTGGAAAATTGTTGATAGCTCTTGACCACCTATCTGTTGGGGAATGTCTCTCCCCTACTGTCAAGTGCTGATTACTTCTAAGGACTTGTACATATACTTTCTTAAGATGGGATTCATTCATGGGGAGCATCTCTCTCCCCCCCCTACTCCCACCTCTTTTGGAGAAAGTAATCTCATACTTTTCCTCCCATTATAAAATCCCTGTTCACCACAGATACAGACACTGCTCTTCCCTTCCTTGGTAATATTCCTTACTGGCACACTCTGATTTCCTCTTTAAGAATGAGACCTACACAATCTCTCATTCCAGGCATTTATCCCTTTTCTTCCACACACATACCCTGCCACACACTTTTTTTTTTGAGGGATTAAGGAAATTACTATGCCTTCTCTGTTTACCCCCGCATAGGTCAGATACATCTCTAGCCCTACCTGCTCTGTTTCTTGATTCACTTTCTACTTAAGTGATCTCCCACTGCATTATTCTTCTCACAAAAGATATTTCTCTTCTTATGGGGGAGGGGAATGGGCTTTCATTCAGGGAATATCTTTGAGATTGCCTTAAATTATTAGATTCTTAGAACTCTTCTTGCACTTTGATCCCTCTTTGTTCTTTCTTTGATCCCTCTATCCAATTTCTTTTGTTTTTAATAATAGAAATAAAAACCATGGAAGAATTGGTTTAATAGCTTAATCTTTTTTGATAGTTGTATTTATTTATCTTTCTTTCATATATTTTAATTAGAATGTTTGCAAGATGACTTTTCTGGGGGGCAGAGCCAAGATGGCTTCAGGAAAGCAGGGACTTGCATGAGTTCCCCCTGGGGGCAGGGCGGGGAATACCTATAATAATGGCTGTGAACAAATTCTAGAACTGCAGAACCTAGCAAATAGCAGAGGGAAGCAGGGCTCCAGCTCAGGACAGCCTGGATGGTCACGGGGTAAGGTCTATCATACAGAGCTGGGAGCAGAGTGGAGCAGAGCCCAGCATGAGCCGCGCCTGAACCAACTAGACTGGGAGCTGGGTGGAGCAGGCCCTAGTGCCCTGAATCAATGAGCTGTGGTAGTTACCAGACTTCTCAACCCACAAACACCAAAGACAACAGAGAAGGTTACTGGGAAAAGCTGATGTGACAGAGTAAAAGGAGTTCTCAGTTCAGCCACCCCCCCACCCCCCAGGGAGCAGGAGAGGTGATGCAGCTCTGAGGCTGCTTATGGAGCTACAGCTGTAGTTGCTTCTGGCCCCAGGCCCATCTGGGGGAAGGAATTAAGCCAGGGCTCTGAGAGGGAGTGCAGAGACAGCTTAGATCTGAGTCAGGTTTGGGTAGACGGTTCTTGGGGGAGTAGAAGCACTGGTGCGGCAGAGCTTGCAGTATAAAAATATCTCTGAAAACAACGGCACAGCCCCTCAAGCTTGGGAGAAAGTACTTTCTACTCTACAAGCAGTCATACCCCGCTGAAAAACTCAAGGGTCAAGTAGTTGGCTGGGAACATGGCCAGGCAGTGAAAACAGGCTCAGATTCAGACTCGGAGTTTGGAATCTTTCCTTGGTGACGAAGAAGACCAAAACATACAGCCAGAAGAAGTCAACAAAGTCAAAGAACCTACATCAAAAGCCTCCAAGAAAAACATGAACTGGTCTCAGGCCATGGAAGAGCTCAAAAAGCATTTGGAAAAGCAAGTTAGAGAAGTAGAGAAAAAATTGGGAAGAGAAATGAGAGGGACGCAAGAAAACCACAAAAAACAAGTCAATGACTGACTAAAGGAGACCCAAAAAATACTGAAGAAAATAACACCTTAAAAAATAGACTGACCCAAATGGCAAAAGAGCTCCAAAAAGCCAATGAGGAGAAGAATGCCTTGAAAGGCAGAATTAGCCAAATGGAAAAGGAACTCCAAAAGACAACTGAAGAAAATACTACCTTAAAAATTAAATTGGAGCAAGTCAAAGCTAATGACTTTATGAGGAATCAAGATATTATAAAACCGAAGCAAAGGCATGAAAAAATGGAAGACAATGTGAAATATTTCTTTGTAAAAACCACTGACCTGGAAAATAGACCCAGGAGAGATAATTTAAAAATTATTGGACTACCTGAAAGCCATGATCAAAAAAGAGCCTAGATATCATCTTTTAAGAAATTATCAAGGAGAACTGCCCTGATATTCTAGAGCCAGAGGGTAAAATAGAAATTGAAAGAATCCACCAATCACCTCTTGAAAAAGATCCCAAAAAGAAAACTGCTAGGAATATTGTTGCCAAATTCCAGAGCTCCCAGATCAAGGAGAAAATACTGCAAGCAGCCAGAAAGAAACAATTTGAGCACTGTGGAAACATAATCAGGCTAACACAAGATCTAGCAGCTTCTACATTAAGGGATCTAAGGGCTTGGAAAATGATATTCTGGAGGTCAA
>JAQQSZ010011069.1:0-12340 GCA_028646595.1 Phalanger gymnotis | reverse complement strand
AAAAAAAAAATGGCAAACCATTTCCTTCTCCAGTTCACTTTATAGATGAGGAAATTGAGGCAATGACTGTTAAGTGACTTGCCCAGGGTCACACTGCTAGTAAGTGTCTGAGGCCAGATTTGAACTCAGAAAGATGGGTCTTCCTGACTCCAGGCGCAGCCCTTTATCCACTGCAGTGCCACCTAGCTGTCCATGGTTCATTCTACAGAACAAGAAAACAAGACCAGGAGAGATGATGTGACTTGCTAAGATCAAACAGGTCCTCCAACTACAAACCAGGGTTTTTTCCATCACAACGAATCTTCATCAAGAAAAGTGATTTTCAGAAATTGAAAGAATGGAATAATAGTGCCCTCCATGAGTTTGAACCATCTGGCCCAGGAAACAAAACAAAACAAAGCTTATGTGTCCCTACTGAAAACATCCGGTCATCATTATTTCTGGCCAAGCCTTATCTGGCATTTTAGGTTATTGGTGATCGTAGAACCGTAGAATTTCAGAGTTAGAAGGGACCTCAATGTCCATCTAGTCCAACCAAGACACAGAAGGAATCCTCATGGTCTCATCCCTAACCAGTGATTGCCTAACCGCCAGCAGAAGGCCTCCCTGGAGCAAAAAGTCCATCTATTCTGCTTGGGCCCAGCAGCCAGTTCTGCTTTTGACCAGCTCCTGTCTAGCGGTAGAAAGGTCTTCCTGATAGCAAGCCTACCTGGCTTCTTTACAACGTCCATCCGGTGCTCCCTAGTTCAGTGGGTTGACGAGTTTAGTCCCTGCTCCCTGAACACAGCCCTTCAGATCCTTAGATGCTGCTGTCAGGTCTTTTCTCCAGGCTGGCCATTTCCTTTACTTCAGTCCCATTTCATCTGCCATGGACTCCAGGACCTTTACCATCCTGGCTGCTTTCAATATTCTTCTTAAAACCACAGCACCCAGTATTGAATACAGTATTCCAGATGAGTGTAATGATGCCTGAGCAGAGTAGGGTGATCATTGCTGTGAGGGCAGCTAGGTGTTGCAGTGGATAGAGATCCAGGCCTGGAGTCAGGAAGACTCATCTTTCTGAGTTCAAATCTGGCCTCAGACACTTACTAGCTGTGTGACCCTGGGCAAATCACTTTACCCTGCTTGCCTCGGTTTTCTCATCTGTAAAATGAGCTGGAGAAGGAAACGGCAAACCACTCTAGTATCTTTGCCAAGAAAGCCCCAAATGGGGTCACACAGGGTCAAACATGACTGAAAAATGAATGATCACTGCTATGTTCCGGGAAGTTCTGTCTCTCTCAATGCAACCCAAGATGGAATTACCTGTCTTGGATTCTGCATCATGCTGCAAGTTCATATTGAGCTTGTAGTCTACTAAGAGCACTGTATCTTTTTCAGAACAACTACTGTCAGTCTATCTATGCCTCCTCCATCTAATACTTGTCAAGTTGAATTCCTAAAAAGTCCAAACGTGAGACTGTACATCTGTCCCTATTGAATTTCATTTGGTGTAGATTCAGCCTCAGTTTCTAGCCTGTCAAGGTCCTACTGGTCCTAATTTTTATCAAGTATGGGTTATTGGCAATCATAGACTCCTAGAATGTAAGAGTTGGAATGGATCTCAGTGGTATGTAGTCCAATCCATACACAAGAACATTCAGCTCTGTAACATGCTATATGATTGGCTTTCCAGCCTTTGTTTAAGGATATCCAAGAAGGAAAATCCCATCACTTCTCAAGGCAGCCCGTTCTGTTTTGGAACAGCTTCAGTTGGCAGGATGTTTTTACTGACATCAGCCCTCAAATTGCCTGCCCAGGACAAATTGTGACATTGGCAAGAGCTATTCCTCTGAGCTTGGTGTCATCTGAATATTTGATAAGAATATTATCTATGCTTTTAGTGAAGTCATGGATAAGAATGTTAGGTAGCACTGAATCAAGCAGAGGTCCCTGGGGTACTCTACTGGAGACCTCCTCCCATATTCTCATTGTACCTTTATTGTACCTATATCTATTGTACCTGCTTTGTAGGTACTTTGTACTTTGTACCTACATCGTACTTACTCTTTGAATTTGGCCATCCAATTAATCTATCTGAATCCATAACCCAAATTTATTATTATCTAATATGCACCCATCTGTTTCTACAGACATCGTATGAGACACTTTGTGAAATACTTAGCTAAAATCTAGGTAAGCGATATCAATAGCATTCCACTCATGTGTTGGTTTAATAATTCTGTCAAGAGGGAAATGAGAGTCTGGCATGATCTGTGCCTGGTGATGCCAGGCTGGCTCCTCATAATCAATGCTTTTCTTTCTGAACATTGACCAACCATCTCTTTAATGATCTGTTCTAGAATTTTCCCACAAGTAGAAGTTAAGCTTACTGGCCTATAGACTGCTGACTCTGTTCTCTGACCTTTTTGGAGAATCACAACACCATTTCCTTTCCTGATCTCATCTTCCATGTTCTTGTGGCTATCATGGGCCAGTACCTCAGCACTGACATCTGCACTTTCTTTCATAATCCAAGGATGTCATTTATTGGGGCCAGGTCATTGGGATTCACTGGGGCAGTGAGGTGCTCTCTGCTTATCTTAGCTAGCATCTCTCTGTGATTCATTTTGGTTCTGCCTTTTCCAGTGTAAAGGTAATTTTCCTTTACAGAGAAAATAGAAAGAAAATTGGAACAACTTTGCGTTCTCTCTGTTGTCCGTTATTATCATTCCATTCACTGCAAGCAAAGATTATATTCCTTCTTTGATTCACTTTCTTTCAATCTAGCTCCAAAAACCCTGCATCTTTGTTGTCCTTGGTTTCCCCATTAGCTTTCTGAGCACAAGCATTTCTGGCACAGTTTTCATATTGTCATTGTACGCTTTTGTTTTTTTTATTCATTGTATGTTATCTGGCCTTGCTTTCATCTTCTGGAAATTTCTCTTTAAAATCAAAGATGGTCAGTGAGTTCCTCTTGGTCTCTTCAGGCAAATCTCATTTTTCTTCTTCATTGGAATTTTTCCTTTACCTATGTGGTCTGGTTCTATTTTACCAGTCCATCCTCAGGTTCCCTCTCTGTGTAATCATATGTTACCTGCTCTTCAAGTCCTTTACATCCTCCAGGAAACATGTGGCAATGATCCTTCTGTCCTCTGCCTTGGTCAGACCTCATCTGGAATACTGTATTCAATTCTGGGTGCCATCGTTAGGGATGGCATTGACAAACTAGCTAATGCCCCAAGGAGAGCCACCAAGGGGGTGCAGAGTCTCAATTTTATGCCACATGAGAATCAGTGAAAGAAATTGGGGATATTTGGCCTGAAGAGCTGGCTTTTGGAGAGGGGGGAGAGAATAATAATTCTCTTCAGGTATTTGAAAACTAAGAAGCGTTAGGCACATTGTTTGGTTCCAGAAGACAGAATTAGAAGTCTTTCTAGCCTTCTGCTTACTTTTCTCCATTAAAATAAAATATACCTTAGTATCTTCTTTCCTTTTATTGCCTTTTCAACCTCTCCCAATCCCCACCATTGGGAAAAAAAAAAGTTTAAATCTGATTTGTCATCTAGAAAGCAGCCCCTCTCTTGAGAATGTATCTCCTCAGTCTTGTCCTCATCGGTGTCTTGAGCAGAAGCCTTATTTCTCAGTCTTGAAGGTTTCTGCCAAATAGGTGACTTGGACCCACGAACATGACCAGGAGCCCAACACCCAGTGGGATTGACTTCTGGTGGGCAGGGGCCATGGTACTGCTGAAAGCACACACACAGACACACACACACACAGACACAGACACACACACACACACACACACACACACACACACAAGACTCAACATAGACTAAGCATAAAATCATCAAGGAGAAAGATGTGGCTGTGTAGATCCACTGACTTCCCAGTATACTGAAATCAAAGCTCAGGGGGAAGAGCATGTTTAAAGCATTGCTAGTATTTTGGTATGGTAACAAATTTAGCAGGTTTCCAAAGAAAAACCACATGATATTAGTGAAACACAGGACCCATCACCCCAAGGCAGCTATAGAAAGAATACTACTTCTTTGTTAAATAAAAAAAGGACAAAGAGTAATGGTTGTTTTTCTCAAAGCACATGCTTGAGGTCAGACACCATTTCAGAGAACAATAACAGAGGTTGACAATCGCAACGCTCCATTGGATTTATCCAATAATTGACACTGCGTTACCTCCAGTTGGATCCCATGGACCAGTTTAGAAACAAGAGTAGAATCAAAGGGCCATCCATTAGTGACAGCCACTTGAACTCAGCTAACAATATGCTGAAAATGAGCCATCAAACAAATGACATTTGTTTACAAAAATGAAGGGATTGTAATGACAATTTAAGACCCTATAATTTCTACCAAAAATGATAGAAGTGTTGTATTTGTGTCAATTCAGATTTTGCATGGAATCCATGGTAATTACACTTTGTATCAATGTAGGTTTCAAATACTTGGAACCCACCAAAAATCTAGCGGGACTTGACTTGGTGGCCCAGACTGTATATCAGAAGCTTGCTTCTTTCATAAATTTATAGATGTTGAAGTTCTCAAAATATCTTTAAGAAGTCAGCCAATTAACTGTGCTGAAATTGGAACATCATCACAGAAAAAAATGCTGCTCCCTCATCCATCTGAGAATAATATTGACCCATAAAAATTTAAGAACCCCAGTTTTAATTGGTGTTACCAAACCAAATGCTCCTAATCTCTAAGCTACATACAATGAAAAGTTTTTTAAATACAGAAGAGACCTAGCAAGGGAAATGAAAGCTGAGGGGGAACATCATTCATGGTACCCTGTATGCTGCTGCTAGAGGTGTAGCTGGGATGCTTTTAGTGAATCTACAGAGAGGACCATACATTGAAATGCTTTTATTTAACTTCAAAATTGAGTCATTTTATAAACTTGCACAGTAATCTGCTGAATATTAAATACAGCATGATGGAAGCTTGGCCCTGGAGTGTTTCTATCTGAATGCTTTTGAAAAGAGATGAGAGGAAACTGTGGGAAGATAAGGCAGGAATAAGAAGTAAGGTAGGAAATGAATTGGTTCTCTCTAATTCCCTCCAGAAATAATGAAAAACAACTTAGAGTACAAAAAGTCATGAAAAGTTAGGGCAAAGCAGTTGTCCAGCCTGAGATAACTTGGGAGGACCTTAGGAAAGCTCTGACCCCTGGGGCAATGGTCTGGCCTCATTGAAGGGCAGACATCTCTGGGCAGATTTTGCAGAAGCAACAAACAACAAGCCTATGGGTAGGCTGCAGCCTCAGCTTTAGGAACTTTAGACCCAAGGACAGTGTGGGAATGGGGAGGCTAATCAGGGGTAGATTGCTGGGGAGCCCTCCCCTAGCACTGGCCATGAGGCCCAGAAAAGCTGACCCAATGGGGTCCTAGGCTGTTGATGCTGCCAGTGGACTGAATGTGGTCATAAAGGGGTTGGGTCCTGCTAGTTGTGGGCGCCTGCAGGAGAGCCAAGTCCCTGGTTTTGGTTCTGGGGTAGTGCCACCTGAGGGACTGTAGGGAATAAGAGAGTTTGTGGTGACACCTGGGCTTGGGGCCCTTGTTGGGCTCAAGGTAGAGAGGAGCACCTGAGGGCACCCATAGACTAAGATGTGAGCTGGAGGAGCAGTGTCCATACCTGGCCTTGGATTATAGAACTAAGGAAGAACCAAGAGGTCAAAGGCTCCCCAGATAGAGCTCAGAAGACAACAGCACTAAAAACCCAGAGTCTGAGACATTATCTCCCACACCCCAGGAACAGAGCCCATCCCCGACTTTAAGTTAAAAGCCAAGAAATGAGATGCTTTGAAAAATGAGTAAACAATAGAGAAAGAACCTGACCATAGATAGTTACTATATTTATAGAGAAGATCGGGGGTCAAATTCAGAAGATAATGAAGTCAAAACAGCTATTCGAAAAGTCTCAAAGAAAAATGTAAAATAGTCAGAAGCCTCAAAATGGAACAGCTTAAAGAGGACTTTAAAAACCAAACAAGAGAGGTAGAGTGAAAACTAGGAGAAAATGAGAGCAACACAAGAAAATCAAGAAAATTGTGAGAAGAATGTTGACCAATTAGGAAAAAATGGTCCAAAAGCTTACAGAAGAAAATAACTCCTTAAAAATTAGAATTGGGCAAGGGGAAGCTAATGACCTCATAAGACATTAAGAAATGATAAGACAAAATCAAAAGAATGAAAAAATAGAAGAGAACATGACATCTCATTAGAAAAACAATTGACCTGGAAAATTGAGAGGAGAGATAACATAAGAATTGTTAGACTACCTGAAAGTTATGATCAAAAAAAGAATCTATTCACTATACTTCCAGAAATCATTAAGGAAAATTGCCCCAAAGTCTTAGAGCTAGAGGGTAAAGTAGAAATTGAAAAAATCCACCAATCACTGCCTGAAAGAAGTCCTAAAATGAAAACTCATAGAAACATTACAGCTAAGTTTCAAAGCTGCAAAGTAAAGGAAAAAATATTATAACTAGAAAGAAACAATTTAAATATTGTGTAGTTATAGTCAGGATAACAAAGATTTAGCAGCTTCTACATTAAAAGACTGAAAGGCAAGTTATATGATATTCTGAGGAACACATGAGTTGGGCTTGCAATCAATAATAACCTACAAGCAAAGCTGAATATGATCCTATGAGGGAAAAATAGATATTTAATGAATTAAAGGACTTTCAGGTATTCTTGATGAAAAGACTAGACACAAACAGAAAATTTGACTTAAAGAATCAGGAAAAACATAAGAAGGATTTGAACTCAGGAAGATGAGTCTTCCCCACTGCAGGCCCAGCACTCTATCCACTGCAACATGAAAGATTAATTATAAGGGACTTAATAAGGTTAAACTATTTATTTATGTAGGAAAATGTTAGGCAAATACATCTAGTATGGTAGAAAAGTCATCTTATCCTACAGAGAAATAGGAGGACAAGGGGATAGGATAAGGGAGGGACTCTTAGAAAGGTGTGTGGATTAAAGAGGCACTGGTCAGAAGTGAATTGAACTTCTGAGAAGAGATGAAGGAGAGGGGGAGAGAGAGACAGACAGACACAGAGAGACAGACAGAGAGAGGAAAAATAGGATGGAGGGAAATACAGAACTAATAATTATAATATTTATAATTTTGAATCTGAATGGGATGAACTCACCCATAAAATAGAAACAGAAAGCAAAATGGATCAAAACCCCAAATCTGACAATGCATTGTTTACAAGAGACACATTTAACAATGAGACACACGTAGAGTAAAAATAAAAGGTTGAAACGTAATTTGTTGTGCTTCAGCTGATGTAGAAAGAAAAAAAAACAGAGGCATCAGTCAGGATACCAGGCAAAGTTAAAGCGAAAGTTGTTCAGTTATGTCCAACTCTTCATGCCTGCATACACCATAGCGTGGTAGGCCCTTCTGTCCTCCATCATTTCTCAAAGTCTGTCCAAGCTTACATTTGTTCTTTCTGAGACACTATCGATCCATCTCATCCTCTACTGTCTCCTTTTCCTTTTGTTTTCAATCTTTTCCAACAAAAACGCCTTTTCCAGTGAGTCCTATCTTCTCATTATGTGGCCCAAGTATTTATGTTTCAGCTTCCATATTTGACCTTCCAATGAATAGCCTGAATTCATTTCTTTAAGCATTTACTGATTGACCTCCTTGCTGTTCAAGGGACTCTCAAGAGTCTTCTCTGCCACCTGATTTAAGAGCATCCATTTGTAGTGCTCAGCTTTCCTTACAGCCCGACTCTCACAGCCATACATTGCTGCTGGAAAAACCAGAACTTTGACTTTATGGACCTTTGTCAGTGAGGTGATGTCACGACTTTTGAGTTGGCTGTCCATATTTGCCATAGCTTTCCTTCCAAGGAGCAGGGGTCTTTTAATTTCATGGCTTTAGTCATTGTCTGCAATGATCTTTGAGCCCAAGAACATAAAAACTGACACTGCTTCCATTTCTTCTTTCTTTATTTGCCAGGAAGTGATGAGACCAGTTGCCAAAACCTTAATTTTTTGATGTTAAACTTCAAGCCAGCTTTTGTACCCTCTTCTTTCATCCTCATCAAGATGCTTCTTAATTCTTCTTCACTTTGTGCCATCAGAGTAGTATCATCTGCATATATTAGATTGTTGGCACATATCCCAGCAACCTTAATTCTGGCTTGATTGATTTAATTAAGAGATAAACAGGGAAACTATATTATATTAAAAGCTAGTATTATATTAAAAGATAATGAAGCAATATCAATACTAAATATTGCCAAATGCTAAATCATACAAATTTTTAAAGGAAAAGGTAAATGAATTACAGATGGAAATGAATAGCAAAACTATAATGCTAGAGGAACTCTAACCTTCCCCTATCAGAACTAGATATATCTAACCAAAAAAATAAATAAGAAAGAAGCCAAGGAGATGATAGAATCTTAGATATAATAGATATCTGTAGAGAACTGGGAATAGGAAAGAATACACCTTTTTCTCAGTAGTACATAGAATCTTTACAAAGATTAACCACATATTAAGGCATAAAAGCTTTATACTTAAATGCAGAAAAGCGGAAATATTAAATTCATCCTTTTCTGACCATAATGCAATAAAAATTATATTTAGCAAAGAATTATGGAAACACAGATTAAAATTAATTGGAGACCAAATAACCTAATCTTAAAGAATGAGTGAGTTGAAGAACATGTCATAGAAACAATAAGTAATTTTATTAAAGAGAATGATGATAATGAAACAGCATACCAAAACTTACAGGATGCAGCAAAAGCAGTAATCAGAGGAAATTTTTTTATCTCTAAATTTTTACATCAAGAAAATAGTGAAAGAGCAGTTCAATGAATTGAGTATGCAATTTTAAAAAACTAGAAAAAAAGAATAAATTTAAAATCCCCAATTAAACAGCAAATTGGAAAGCCTAACAATTAAAGATGAGATTGATAGATTAGATGTAAAAATCCCATTGAATTAATAAATAAAACTAGGAGTTTGTATTATGAAAAAACCCAATCAAGTTAACTTTGGGTTAATATTATTGAAAAAAGGGAAAAAAAACAAATTACTACTATCAAAAATGAAAAGAGCGAATGCCACTAATGAAAATGAAATTAAAGCAATTATTTGAAGTTATTTTCTTTAACTATGTGCCAATAAGTTTAACAATTTAAGTGAAATGGAAGAAGACTTAACAAAAATATAAGTTGCCCAGATTAATAGAAGAGGAAATAGAATATCTAAATAAACCTATTTTAGAAAATAAATTGAATGGGCCATAAATGAGCTTCCTAAGAAAGAGGCATCAAGACCAAATGGATTTACAAATGGATTCTACCAAACATTTAAAAATCAATTAAATCCAATATTAAATGAATTATTTGGACTAATGTGCAAAGGAATCCTACTAAACTCCTTTCATGAAACAAATATGATGTTGATACCTAAGCCAGAAAAAGTGAATACAGAGGAAAGATATTACTGATGAGTTTCACTAATGCATGAATATTGATGCAAAAATCTGAGATGAAACACCAGCTCAGAGACTACCATTTATCATACTATGTCACAATATATCACAAAGATTATACATTGTGACCCAGGGGGATTTATACCAGGAATGCAAGGAGGGTTCAATATAATGAGAACTATTAACATAATTGATTATAACAATAACAAAAGTAACAAAAATCATGTGACTATATCAATTGATGCAGCAAGAACTTTTGACAAAATACAACATTCATTCTTATTAGAAACACTCCAAAGCATATATATACACACATATATATGTATATATATAGAGAAAGAGAGATGGATTTTTCCTTAAGATGATAAGAAGCATCTGTCTGAAATCATTAGCAAGCATTATTTGTGATGGGGATAAGCTAGAAGCCTTCCCGATAAGACCAGAAGTGGAAACACAGATGCCCATTATCATCGTTATTCACCATTATACTAGAAAAGCTAGCACTGGCAATAAGAAAAGAAAAAGAAATAGAAGGAATCAGAATGGACAATGAGGTAATAAATCTATTTTTTGCAAACAATATGATTATATGCTTGGAAAATCTTAGAGATTTGACTAAAAAGATAGTTTAAACAATTAATAATTTTAGCAAAGTAGTAGATCATAAAATAAACCCATATAAGTCATCAGTATTCCTAAATATCACCAACAAGGTCCTGCCAGAAGAGACAGTAAGAGATATTTCATTTAAAATAACTATAGACAATGTAAAAATCTGGCAGTATACCTGCCAAACCAAACACAGGAAATGTATGAACATAATTATAAAACACTTTTTATGCAAATAAATTCAGATTTAAATAATTGGAGAAATAGTAATTGTTTATGGGTGGGCCAAGCCAATATGATAAAATGTAATTCTACCTAAACTAATTTACTTACTTAATGCCATCCCAATTAAATTGCAAAAAAAATATTTTATTGAGCTAGAAAAAAATAATAAAATTCATTTGGAAAAACACAAGTTCAAGAATATCAAAGTAATTAATGAAAAAATGTAAAGGAAGGAGGTCTAGCAGTATTAGATTTTAAGCTAAATTTTAAATTTAATTTAAATAAGGTGTTAATAACCAAAACTCTTTGGTGCTGGCTAAGAAATAGAAACTTGTATCTATGGAATAGAGTAGATATATAATACACAGTTCTAAATGATTATGGTAACTTTGTGTTTGATAGATGTAAAGATTTAAGCTTTTGGGATAAGAATACATTGGTAAAAATTGTTCAGAAAAGTGGAAAGCAGTCTGGCAGAAGCTAGGTTTAGACTAATATCTTATACCGTTTGCCAAGATAAGGTTAAAATGGCTATAGAACCTAGACATAAAGGAAGACATCCTAAGTAAATTAGAAGAACATGGAACATATTACCTGTCGGCTTTATGGACAGGAAAAGAATTTATGAATAAATGAGAGACAGAGAGCACTGTGAGATGTAAAATGGATAATTTTGATAACACTATATTTGAAAAATTTTTGTATAAATAAAACCAATGTAGCCAATATGAGAAGGAAAGCAAAAAATTGGGAAAATTTTTTTATAGACAGTTTCTTGGATAAAGGCCTCACATCTCAAATATAGAGAACACTTTGCGAAATTTATAAGACTATGAGTCATTCCCCAATTGATAAATGGCCAAAGGATATGAACAGGCAGTTTTTAGAAGACATCAAAGCTTTCCATAGTCATATGAAAAAAAATGTTCTAAATAATTATCAATTGGGGGAATGCAAATTAAAACAACTTTGAGATACCAGCTCATACATATCAGATTGGCTAAATGATAGAAGGGAAATGACAAATGTCGGAGAGGACATGGAAAAACTGGTGCACTAATACATTATTGGTGGAACTGTGAACTGATCTAACCATTATGGGAACATTCAGGAATTAGGTCCCAAAAGTTATAAAATCTACATTGCTAGAAGAGTTTTCTTATCAGTAATGGGTTTCTCAGTGTGTGGATAGATAGATAGATAGACAGACAGATAGATAGATGGATGGACAGACCGACAGACAGACAGACAGACAGACAGACAGACAGACAGACAGTATACCCTTTGACCCAGGAATCTCACTAGGTATGTTTCCCGAAGGAAACAGAGAAAAAGGAAAAGAGAAAAGAACCTATGTGTTCTAATATATTTACGCATCTTTCTTTGTGGTGGCAAAGAACTAGAAATTAAGACAATGCCCATCGATTGTGGTATGACTGAATGATTTCTGATATATGATTGTGTGGAATATTAGTGTGCTAGAAGATACAATGAGCAGGTTGCTTTTAGAAAAAAAATGCCAAGACTTGCATGAAATAATGCAGGATGAAACAAGTAGAACATTGTACATAGTAACAGCAGCATTGTTCAAAGAATAACTGTGAGTAAGATGTTCTGAGTAATATGTATATTCAAATCAAGTACAAAGGACCCATGAAGGAAAATGCTGTCCACCTCCAGAGAAAGAACTGATATATGGAAATTGTGTGTGTGTGTGTGTGTGTGTGTGTGTGTGTGTGTGTGTGTGTGTGAAATGCTGGCCTTCTCTAGTACAGGTTTGGGAGGGAGGCAGACAGCTTGGAACTCAAAATGGAACAAAAAAGAAATGAAATGAAAGAAGAAAAAACGCAAGAAGAATGAAATGAATGACAATGATAGCCTCACTATCAATGAGAGTGAGTCCAGCAATTGTGGACCATGTCTAAACTTCTGGTGCTCCATGTCTCTCTGTCTGTCTAAACTTCTGGTGTTCTCTCTCTCTCTCTCTCTCTCTCTCTCTCTCTCTCTCTCTCTCTCTCTCTCTCTCTCTC
>JAQQSZ010011068.1:0-12340 GCA_028646595.1 Phalanger gymnotis | reverse complement strand
GGGTCTCCCTTAGCAAGTCATTGACTTGTTTTTCATGGTTTTCTCACATCCTTCTCATTTCTCTTCCCAATTTTTCCTCTACTTCTCTAACTTGCTTTTCCAAATCCTTTTTGAGCTCTCCCATGGCCTGAGACCAGTTCATGTTTTTCTTGGAGGCTTTTGTTGTAGGCTCTTTGACTTTGTTGACTTCTTCTGTCTGTATGTTTTGGTCTTCTTTGTCACCAAAGAAAGATTCCAAAGTCTGAGACTGAATCCGGGTGTGTTTTCGCTGCCTGGCCATGTTCCCATCCAACTGACTTGTCCTTTGAGTTTTTCAGCGGGGTATGACTGCTTGTAGTGTAAAGAGTACTATGTTCCAAGCTTGGGGGGATGTGCTCTTGACCAGCACTCCTCCTTCCCCAAGAACCCCCAACGCAGACTGAACTTAGATCTTTAGCAGGCTCTTCACTCCACTCTGATCTGCCACTTAATTCCTCCCACCAGGTGGGTCTGGGGCTGGAAACAACTGCAGCTGTAGTTCTGTAGCTGCCCCACCTCTGCTGCCCCCTGGGTGTTGGCTGAACTGTGAACTCTATCACCCTGTTCCTAGCAGCTTTTCCTACTCACCTTCTCTGTTGTCTTTGGTGTTTGTGGGTTGAGAAGTCTGGTAACTGCTGCATCTCACTGATTCAGAGCTCTAGGGCACACTCCACACAGCTCCCAGTCTGGTTGGTCCATGTGGCCTGCTCTGGGCTCTGCTCTTCTCCACTCTGCTCACAGCTCTGTGTGAGATAGACCTCACCCAGCAACCATCCAGGCTGTCCTGGGCTGGAGCCCTGTTTCCCTCTGCTATTTCGTGGATTCTGCAGTTCTAGAATTGGTTCAGAGCCATTTTTTATAGGTTTTTGGAGGGACTTGGTGGGAGCTCACGCAACTCCCTGCTTTCCAGCTGCCATCTTGGCTCCACCCCCGCCACAATTTCTTTTTTTTTTTAATAGTTAACTTTTTTTTATTAACACATATACATTTACTTGTCTTCTGGCTTGTTGAAGCAGTAGGTTAGACAGCACTTGCCACAATAATGTCTGTCAAAATGGCTAGCCATAAAGACTCCTGCACCACATTCATTGGAAGGGCACTCTTGTCGAAAGCAGATAATCTTGCCATTCTCATCAACCTTATAGTACTTCAGAACAGCAAGCTTAACCTTCTTTCTCTTGTGCTTGTTCTTTTTGGGAGTGGTTCAAGACTTCTTTTTTCTCTTCTTGGCACCACCATGAAGTCAGAACAAGATAAAGGGTTGACTCCTTCTGAATGTTATAGTCAGACAAAGCACACCCATCTTCCAGTTGCTTGCCCGCAAAAAATCAATCTTTGTTGATCGGGGGAATACCTTCCTTATCTTGTATCTTGGCCTTGACGTTTTCAATAGTATTGGATGGCTCGACCTCAAGGGTTATGATCTTCCCCGTCAAAGTCTTCACAAAAATCTGCATCGTGGCACTGGGTCCACCCACTGATGGCGGATCCAAAAGAGAGCCTGCCACCATTTCTTTAACTGTTAAATGTGCATAATCCCATTTTCACTACTGGTCTGTTCATACGGTGATAATGAAAGCACTTTATAAATCTGAAATAATAAAAGTTCATATTATACGGGTTTAAAGTTTGCAAAGCATTTTACTTACATTAGCAAATAAGATAATTGCGAAGTGCTTGCTAGAGGGCCTGGCACATAGTATGCTCTAATATAAGTTCTTATTCCCTTCCCTCTACTTCTCTTACTCATTGGAACTTCACAAGAACCCTGTAAGATAAGTTTTATTTTTGTAACAGAAGCCCAGAATTCAGGCTTTTGAGGGGCCCTCAGTAGCCAACTTTTCCAACTCACACATGAAAGGAATCCCCATTATAACTTCCTTAAAAAATTGTCATCCAGTCTCTTCTCAAAGACCTCTAAGTGGGGGGAAATAACATTTTACAGATGAAAACACTGAAGCTCAGTAAAGGTCTTGTCCAGGCTCTCACAGATACCAAATGTTTGTAGCAGGGTCTACAGACCCAGATCTTCCTTCCTCTAAGTTCAACTATGCCTTGTTGCCTAGCACCTAAAGACATGTGACCTATGATTATGACAGTATTTATCTTTTGTGTGGAGTGTATAGAAACTGGCCAACTTTGCCTCCTCCTCTTTCTGATGACCTTATTTCTCCAGTCTCTCAATACTCAACCTTTGTAATAAATATCCAGAAGCAATTGGCCTCTAGAAAGCCTAGTTGCAGCAGATTGCCAGAACCCATTGTTCTGGTCTTTTTAGTATTTGTCAGGACACCTATTTATCTTTTGCATGGGTGGTCAAAACCAATGATTTTTAATCTTCCTTGGTACAAACTGTCTTCTATTAACTATTAATTCTTTGACCACAGTTATGATGAGAACCCTACTAAGGGATTCTTTCTTTAATGAACAAAAACTGGGCTTACCTTGGACTGCAGCCTGCCTTTCACAGTTTTTCTGACAGCATTAACTTCCCCCAAAAAACTAATTAGGGACTGGCCTTCAAGGAGCAATCATTGTGAAGTTTTCTAGTTCATCACCTTTGCTGGACTGAGGAAGCAGTATGATACAATGGAAAAAGGGACTGAACTCAGAAGATCTCAGAGAATCTGAGTTCAAATCCCAGATCAGCCACTTAGTACATGGATGACCTTAGGAAGTTCAATCAGCTTCAATTTCCTCAACTGTAAATTGAGCAAGTTAGAGTAAATGATTTTCTGAGGTCACTTTTCCCCTAGGTCTTGAAAAACCTCTCATTCAAACCACAACTCACTTTGCTTTTAAAGGTCTAAAGAGTCATAGACTGTGAGATGTAGAAAGGAGCTCAGAATACATTTCATTCAACCTTCTTATCTAAAAGATGAGGAAATTGAAGCTTGGGGAGACAAAGATGTCTGAAGCCAGCAGTCCAGGTTAGTCCTTGAATAAATGACTACCATGGGCAAATTTAGGGACTGCATCAGGCAGGAGGCTGGAGTTCAGGAAAACCTGGTTTCATATCCTGCCATAGAAGAACATGCCAAGACACATATTGGCTATGTGGCCCTGGCCAAGTCATTTATGGCCTTTTTAGAGTACTACAGGCAACTCTGATGTTATAAATTTCAAACATAATTGACTACCTGAAGTGGTGGGGGGAATTTTCTTACCAGAAATTTGCTGCACCTATAAAATCATTTATAGCCTGCTAAAATGTCTCCTTTGCAAGGAGATGGAGAATTAAAGGCAGAAAAGGAAATATTCTTTGATATCAATTCCATGTTTTTGCATAGGATAATGCATTTAGAGGTTGAATCTCAGAGTTCATCTAGCCCCCAAATCCCATTTTACAAATGAAGACATTGAGGGATAAAGAAAGTGAATGGCTTGGCTAAGATCACAGGGGTTACAATCAATAGAACTGTGATTTCACTTAGGTCCTAGGACTCCAAATTCAGTCTTCTTTTAACTACATCACATTCATATTACTTGTCTCAAAGAGATGATTTATGATTTAGAATTTTAAAAGCACCTTCCTTCTAACAATTCCTTAAACTAGATCTTTTGGACCTATTATTTCATAAGTGCAAAGGATTCCCAATGAAGGGTTTCTCCCAATGCAGCCAGGCACATGCTCTGTGCCTTACAGTCTTGGACAGTGGCCTGGAACAGGAGGTGAAGTGACTTGCCCACAGTCTCAGAATTGGTATATGTTACAGGACTTGAACCCCAAAATCTTCCTTACTTGAAGGCCAATTCCCTCACTTTAGCTCCATGAGTGCTTCCTCTCATAAGTTAGACCCACTGCAAGATTATTAGTTCCAGGTTACAGGTGAGTACCTTGGGAATCCTGTTATGTAACATGTCCTTGGTCACATAGCTTGAAAGTCCCAAAGCTAGGATTATACTATTGAATATAAGTGTGCTTTCCAATGTTCCAATGAGCCAGGCTGGGGTGTACTCCAAGTCAGTGGCACTGAATAATAGCTGAGTGGCTCAATGACTAGAGGACTGAATGTTTCAGAAAAACCTTATTTTGAATTCTGCCTTAGATACTTTTGTTAACTTCTTTCAGCTTCAGTTTCTTCCTTTGTAAAATGAGGACAATAATAACACTTAGCTCGAAAGTTTCTTTGAAGATTCAATAAGAAAGCATAGGCAAAACAATTTGCAAACTTTACAATGATATGTAATGATAATGATAATGATAAATATTATTTCATGAAACCACTTGAGATGGTAATATTATATTTACATAATAATTTTTATTTATATCATCATCATTATTATCATCTCCACTGGCTTCATGAAACTCACTCCCTGACCTTTCTACCCTCTGCTCCCCTAATCTGTGAGAGTTATCAACCCACCTGATTTCTTTTGTTCCCTTGGTTTTCCCCCTCTTTGTAAGAAGCCTTTAAGGTTTATAGAGCACTTTACAAATGATGCTTCCATTTATCCTCGCAATAACACTGAGAGGAAGGTGCCTATTTATTATCTCTGTTTTACAGATGAATAGACTGAGGCAGACAGAAGTTGAATGACTTGCCCAGGTTCACACAGCTAGTGTGTTTTTGAGGTTTAGGGGAACATAGCTAGTATGTTACAAGGAATGACTCACTGAGTAAAAAGAGGTGGAGAAAGATATATTTATGAATGAAAGTGAAGTAAAAAGAAAAGACATCAATAAAATACAATTTATGGAATGTACAGGAGATAAAGAAGGAGGAGGAGCCATGATGGTAGAGAAAAGGCAGCAACTCACCTGCTCTATCCCCCAAATCCCTCAAACACCTTTAAATAATGCCATAAAGCAATTTCTGAAATGGCAGGACCCAAGAAAAGTATGAGGTGAAACAATTTTTCAGCCAGGTCAAGGAGAGAATATTGCAAACAACCAGAAAGAAACAATTCAAGTATTGTGGAGCCACAGTCAGAATAATACAAGATTTAGCAGCTTCTACATTAAAGGATTGGAGGGCTTGGAAGAAGGCAAAAGAGTTGGGATTACAAGCAAGAATCACCCACCCAGCAAAACTGAGTATAATTCTTCAGGGGAAAAATGGATACCCAATGAAACACAGGACTTTCAAGTATTCTTTCTTTCTTTTTCTTTTTTTTGAAGGGGGAAGGCAGGGCAATTGGGGTTAAGTGACTTGCCCAAGGTCACACAGCTATTAAGTGTGTCAAGTGTCTGAGGTAGGATTTGAACTCAGGTTCTCTTGACTCCAGTGCTGGTGCTCTACTCACTGTGCCACCTAGCTGCCCCACTTTCAAGTATTCTTGATGAAAAGATTAGAGGTGAATAGAAAATCTAACTTTCAAATAAAAGAATCAAGAGAAGCATAAGAAGGTAAACAGGAAAGGGAAATCATAAAGAACTTAATAAGGTTAAATTGTTTACATTCCTACATGAGAGGATGATACTTGTAACTAAAAAAAAAGCTTTCTCATTTTCCCCTCAAAGTGTGTGTGTGTGTGTGTGTGTGTGTGTGTGTGTGTGTGTGTAGCATAGATGTCAGTTGAATATGAAGGGATAGTATCTAAAATATAATTGAGAGATAATAAAGAGGAACATACTCAAGAAAGGGAGAGGGAGAGGCAGAGGTAGACTAAGATAAATTATCTCATATAAAAGAGACAAAAAAAGCTCTAACAGTGGAAGGGAAGATGGGTGAGGGGTGGAGGGGGAGTGAGTGAATCTTACTCTCATCAGAATTGGTTCAAAGAGGGAATAACATACATACTCAATTGGGTATAGAAATCTATCTTACCCTATAGAAAAGTAGGAGGGGCTGGGGTAATAGAAAGGAGAGCAGATTGGGGGAGGTGGTAGTCAGAAGTCAAACACTTTTGAGAAGGGATAGGGTGAAAGGAGAGAGAGAATAGAATAAATAGCAGGGCGGGGATAGGATGGAAGGAAATGTATTTACTAATATTAAGTGTGAAAAAAATAAAGCAAGTTTCTCTGATAAAGGTCTCATTTCTCAAACTTATAAAAAGTAGAAGCTATTCCTCAACTGATAAATGATCAAAAGATATGAACAGTTTTGAGATGAAGTAAGCAAAGCTATCTATAGCCATATGAGAAGGTGCTCTAAATTGCTATTGATTGGAGGAATGCAAATTGAAAGAATTATGAGGTACTACTTCATAACTATTAGATTGGCTAATAGGACAGAAAGGGAGAATGACAAATGTTGGAGGGGATGTGGGAAAAATAAGTCATTAAGGCACTGTTAGTGGAGTTGTGAACTGATTCGACCATTCTTTAGAGCAATCTGGAACTATTATCAGCTGTGAATGACTTAGCTATTCTCAGCAACACAGTGATCCATAACAACCCTGAAGAACTTACAGTGAAAAATGTTGTCCATCTCCAGACAAAGAACTAATGATGCCTGAATACAGATTAAAACAGATTGTTTTTACTTTTAAAAAAGCAGGTAAAAGATTTTAGGTGAATCCATGCCAATTACAGGATTCACAGAATCATAGAGGTAAAGCTGAAAGGGACCTTAGAAGTCCAAATTTCTCTGTATTATGATGCTTCCTTACACAGCCCCTCTTGATGCAAGAGCAATAGTAGCAGCAGCAGCAACTACAAAAGAAATTGCTTGCCAAGGGCAGTACACTGGCAAGATTTTTCTATTTTTCTATCTACTGTGGCAGAGCCTGAGGTCATCCATCTGTCTTTCCCACAGGCTGTGACTGTTTCCTCTGGCCCCTAATTTGATTTACCACTCCAAAAATTAGACCATCCTGAAGTCAATCAGAGGGCTGATGCCTTTTCCTCTCCAATATTGAAATGACATTATGTGCCTGATGAATATTATCAATAGGCTCATTCCCTGAGTCACTGAAGGAGAGGTGAACAAAGCTCTAGTTTCCTGATGATAGAGCAATAGGAATCTTTAAATAAGTCAAGGAATTGCACATCAGAGATAGTCCGTTGGCAACCATCTATTGTCTCAAAGCTTCCTTATGAGTTCTGCGAGTCAGTATAGCTGATGATAAAATTGTCACCTGAAATATTAATGAGAAGAAGGGCAATCTTCGTGACTCCAAAGAGAAAGCTACCATTACTCATGTCTTTAATCCTCCATTTCAATAGTCTCTCAACATGTCTTCACTTTATGGAAGGTCTATGAGAGTGGTGTCAAACTCAAACAGAAATAGGGGCCACCAAATCATAAAGAAGAATTCCTGGGAGTGAATATAGGCTTTAAAAACACTCAACCACATATGAACATTATTTATTATTTTCTTATATTTTATTTATTCCCAATTGCATTTTAATTTGAGTTGCACAGCACTCAAGCATTTGACACCTCTGGTCTAGATCAATGAACACATCTTATAAAATAACTATCCATTGCTATTTATTGCCCTTTAGTTTGCAATCTCTACATTCATAGAATACCTGGAATAAAGATGAGTTGAAGCTATAGGAGATAATTGTTTCTAGGAGGAGCTTCTTATCTTGACCTGTATTACAACTTCCCATCTCCCTTTTTTTTTTTATAGCAGAACTGTGATTTCATTGGGTAGAAAACTCCCTTTACTAATGGCAATCAGCAATTACTGTGAAAACATAGTCATTGAGAATTGTTCGGGGCCAATGACCTGCTCAGGTTCATACAACTCACATGTGATGAAGGTGAGACTTATAACCAAGTCTTCTCAACTTAAGAATCAGGTCCCTATTAATTACACTAGCTATACTGCTTCTTTCACCAACATGCTTATTGCCCAGAGCAAGAGATGTTCTTAAAGCAAGAAAAGGATCCAAATGGTCTTTGTCTTTAAGAATAATATTCTTAGTGATTTCCCCTGAAGTGTATTCAAGGCTAACCATTGACAATCTTATGAAATAGGCAGTTGTCTTTCATACTTCATTGTCTCCCTTTCAAAATCTCCCTCCTCCCCCTTTTCCAAAGTATCCCAGGGTTCTCATCCTTTATGGTTGTTCCAAGTCCACTTCGTAGTACTTTACCCAGACAAATCTTCCCTATAGTTCTTTTTAGTTTCATTTAATACTTGTCTGTCTGGAAAAAAAACATGCCTCCAGTCTCCTGACTATAACTAGCTATGATTGAAGAAACTGTTATGATTGCTAAGTTAATGGGTCTAGGGATGGGAAGGTCCCTTACTGGAAATCCTAAAATCTGGTCCCATTTCTATTTCAAATAAAATTTAGTGGCTCTAAAGAACAAAAGACAGCCTGGTGTACTAGAGAAAAGCATGGCCTTGCAGTCAGGAAGACACACATTCAAGGCCTTTCTCTCAAATGTGATAGCTATGTAACTCTCCGTGAGTTACTTAGCCTCTTAATTTCGACAGAAGGTTCTCTGAAACTTATAGGTTTTGATTAATATTGATTGAGAGTATTTCCATATAGGGGATTGCCTACCCCCATGAAATCACAGGTATGGACCAAAAGTACATAAGCATACACACACACACACACACACACACACACACACACACAAACACACTGTTCAGCATTTCACTCCTATGGTGTCTCATCATTTGACTACAACTTCAATCTAATTCAGCCAACATTATTTATAGATGATTCTTGACAAGTTTCCCAGTTCAACTGCTCATTGTTTTTGAAGGCGAGAAAAGACAGATAAGGACAAATCAAGATTTCTTTAAAGTCTATAGATAAACTTTGAAAACTTGAAAAATGGTCTGGTGAAGTGCCTTCTTTGAGTGCTGCTTATTGAAACTGATTCATTTTTGTCTTCGTAGTTCTAGTATTGGTCATCATCACTTGCAGAGGGTAGCACTGAAAAATACACCTGGTAAACTGGTTAAATAATAAATTCAAAAAGCGTTAAACACCTATTGTGTACATAATACTATGCCTTGTACTGTTTATAAAGAGGGGGAAAATGAAATTTTCCTACTTTCAAGGTAAGAAAATATTCTACTGAGTAATATAAAATTCTACCTTGTAATATAATGTAGATAATTATATACATGATTATTTGAAGAGAGAGAGAGCACCAACAGCTGAGATGCTTTACCTTTCTTGTTTGTTGTGGCCCCTTTGGAAGTCAGTCTGGCAAAGCCTGTGGACCTTTTCTTGGAATCATGCTTTAAATAATTGAAGGAAATGTTCAATTTGAAGTCAGAGATTAGTGAAAATTCTAATGTGATTTTTCCATCCAATTATATACACCCCCTCTAATCTATTCATGGACTTCTTGAGGGTCCAGGAACCCTAAGTCAACAATCCCTGGAATAAGGAGATCAAAAAAAAAGGAGATGACAAATGATCTGAAATTTGAAGGGAGCTAGTCTAAGAGGTAGAAGTGAGGAAGAAGAGAGGTCCAGTCATGAGGCTCAGCCTATGCAAAGTCATGGAAGTGGGAGATGGAGGGCCAAATTTAGGAAACAAATCCACTGTGGCTGGAAGGTGGAAGGAATGAAGGAGAGAAATGTGTGATAAGCCTAGAAAGTCAGGCTGAAGTTAAATAACAAAGAGAAGCATTTTTTCCTAGAAACAATAGGTAGAGAGGGAAGGTTCTCAAGTAATCAATTGCTAAGGACAAACTTGTACTTTAGGAAGTGGATTTTGGCTGCTGTGTTTACAGGGAGCCCTTGAGATGCAAGGCAGCACCTGGAGTAGAGATGGCTTTCATAACCTCTTAGCACAATGCCTTGAACACGATGACATTGCCAAGGCTGCCACAGCAGGGGAAGTCCCTCCCTACCCCTAAGGTTGCAAAGGAGAAGGTGAAAGGAGGCTGGGGATGTGTAGGGAGGAGACAGTACACTATTCTTGTCCATAGCGCTGTGTCAGAGACAGATGTGTTCCGTGACTCCCGAGTTTTAACTAAGTTGATTATTTGGAACTTGGAATACATTTTTCCCTAGAAACAATGTTATAAATGGTGGTTAGGTCCTTGGGCAAGCCCACACAGGCCTATTTTTATCCATAATGAATGTGGCTAAAATACTGTACATTTGCAGCAATATTATTTTCAAATACCATATTTTTTCATTGCAAAAATAAAGCATTTCAGCTACATTGTGGGTAAAGCAGCATTTATGGGTTGATCTAGGAGCCTAACCCTTGCTTAACATTGTTTCTAGATGAAAATTGCTTCAAATTTCACACTGACTTACAGGGCAGTTCTTTCAAAACAGCGCATTTATACATTGGGAACTGCCCTATGGATAATGTCAACCTGCATGCCCTTCTCATTAATGGATTCTCTAAATGTACCACCTGTTCATCTTCTCATCCTAAACCTAACTTGTTTGAGCTTTGTGAGATCTGATACTTTATGGCAAAGTCCATGATTACTTCTAAATCTAGTAGCTAAAATTTATTGAATGCACACTATATTCAAAGCAGTTTGCTAGGGGTTGAATGAGATAGACTTTTTCTCTATTCTTGATTTTATAAAAAGTCCATCCTATCTTCCCTCAAGACATCTTTCCAAGCTGGAGAGTTCAATTTGTCCTCATCACTTTCATTCTCTCATCTATTTCGGTTGTCTTGCTTTTGTCTCTGGCATGCAGGGTGCCAATGTCCTCTGACAGAACTGAGCCTTTTCTAAGGTGGACCTTTCATATTCATCCAAGAAATACAAAAGCAATCAGGGCATTATGCTAAAACTAAAGTGCTCATTTGTTCACATAAAGACCTACAATAGGATTAAATTACTCTGATTCCTTCAAAGAATTGTTTCTCATCAATCTCACACATATACTTATACAGAAACCATTCACTACAATCATATTATTAAATGCAAGAGTGGAAAAATAGAATGGCCCTATCCTCATTGCTTTGTTTAGAGCATACCCTAGACAAAAAGCCACTGCATTTGGATGTATCCATACCTAAATGGAAACTATTATCTGTATTGCTATTTGCTCAGTAGCAGATAGGCTTGCTCAGGCGACATTATTATAAGAGATAGATGCTATACTTATCCTCATTTATGAGATGAGGATACTGAGGTCGATAAGGTCAAGTGACTTGCCCAGGGCCCCACAACTAGTAGGTTTCTGAGGCTGGATTTGAGGTAAAATCTTTTTCTTGTTCCTCTTTTTCCCAGATAAATTTATTGATTTCAATTTGGTTGATTTCAACTGAGAAACAATTGGAGGAACCACATCACTTAAAATGTCTTTGAAAGTTGTGATTTAAATCTTTGCAAAACTACATAGAAATTCCTCTACAGATACCAAGTTCTTTATCCTGTTTGCCCTTAGATTCAATTTCATTGGATTCATTTTAATTCTATTCAAATGCATAAATCTGTGGGCCAGGTGTTCAGTGATCATTACCATTGGCTCTTCCAAATGATCACCCCAGGGTGTAGCAGTATAAGTTCTATTAACACCTGTACATTTATGAAGCACCCATTCATGCTAGTCCTCTATCAGTTCCCCCTCCTTCCTTACTGGACTCTTATGGAAGCTGGGCCAGAGTCAGAATAACCCAGAAAAGGGGGCTCTAACTCTATGAAGATGTGAATAAGGATAACATTATATCTGATGTTCTCACTTTTGCCATGATGTTTACAGGGCAAAGCTTCAAAGAGAAACACCCTAGGCTGTCTCCAAAAGGCCGTAGGATCACATATTTTCCCAAGTCAAAAGTTGGCCTCGTGGAGGATGCAGATGTATAATCATATATAATCACAACACGAAAAATACCCATAGGAAGGGCTAAGACAAATCTGCATGAAGTTCCTCTTGATTTCTACCCAAGGACAAGTATCCTTGAAAAAATAAACACCTGAGGAAAGCTTTCCAGGAATTTCCTCAGAGCAGTCATATCATTTCCAAAACACAGGTCTCGAATATTTCCTAGGAGCAGGCAAATCTGTCACAAGCAATGGCATTAGCAGCCAGTTTATTAATATCTGCCTCTTCTTCGAATCTTCGACTACATTCCACCCCCATACCTTCATAACGGGCATAATGAGGTTCTATTTGGAATGACTCACCAATGCTGTCCCTTGCCACAGTACTGACTCAGCTCACTCACCTAGAACCTTCCCTGCTACTGATGGTCATAGTTCTGAAAAGAAAAAAAAACAATTAATATCTGATTGCTGATAAGATAATAATCCAGAAGGCCTTACCTATAGGGTTGAAGAGGAGCTCATTGGGAAAGCTTTTCAGAATCAGGGTTTTGGAGTGATTATGTGCATGTAGAGCTATTAAGAAAAGATTCAACTTCCCTAGTCACAGCATCTTAAACATATAACTTTAGTGTATTGGTGGAAAATAAAGAAGGAAAGCCATCAAGAAAAAGAAATCAAGGCATTCAAATGCACCAAATAGGCTTTTAGCC
>JAQQSZ010011067.1:0-12340 GCA_028646595.1 Phalanger gymnotis | reverse complement strand
GAGAGGAAGGGAAAGGGGGATGGGAAGGGAATGGGGCGACGGAGGGAAGGGCAGACTGGGGAACAGGGCAACCAGAATGTACGCCATCTTGGAGTGGGGGGAGGGGAGGAAATGGGGAGAAAATTTGTAATTCAAACGCCTGTGAAAATCAATGCTGAAAACCAAACATGTCAAAAATAAATTTAAAAAAAAAAAAGAATCTTTCCTACTAGCAACTGTTTCCAAAGAATAAAAATGTTTTTCCTCAAAACAGGTATCTTAGTTGTCAATTCTCCATCATATTCTAGTTGTAAATAGACTGCCATTAATATTACACTGGAAATGTATAATTACTCTTCTGAGCCAGAGCAGCAGTATGTTTATTGTGGAAGCCAGACAACATCTGTATCACCCTCCAATAGAGATAGCTATGCCTAGATGCATAAAGGATTCAGTTGGGGAAGAAGTGAAATGAAATTACTGTGGGTTTTCAGGTTGGGGACAAATTATGCTTTGTGTCCCTATCCAATTTTTGTTAAAATCTTGACAGAAAGGGGCAGCTAGGTGCTGCAGTAGGTCAGGAGGTCTTGAGTTCAAATCCAGCCTCAGATCAGACACTTGACATTTGCTAGCTGTGTGACACTAGGCAAGTCACTTAAGCTGAATTGCCTCACCAAAAAAAGCCCACAAAGAAACAAAAAAAATTAAATAAAATCTTGAGAGAAAAGCAAGCAATGAAATTGCAATACCAAAAAAGATTGTGAAGTAAATGATGTTCAATTTATCGGGTGTGGGGGAGAGAGGTATGTAAGGAGGTTGAATCATATCTACATCATTTGGACATTTTGTTCCTATTTCCTAGAAACCTACATTCATGTTAACCAAGCAGCTTTTGGCCATCAAAATTTACCATCCTTTGGAGAGGGGAAGGAGAGAGAGATGGAAATGGAGCAGCCTGCTGATGGACCTACCTGCTATGAGTCTCTCCTAACTTCAGCCCATCCTTCATTCTGCCACCAAATTGATCCCTCTTCCAGTTTGATGTGTGTGTGTGTGTGTGTGTGTGTGTGTGTGTGTGTGATTAAAGGGGCCATCTTTTGTCTCACTTCTTAAAGGGGCCTATTCCCTGAATGGACACTGCCTCACTCAGAGTGAGAACCTGAAAAGACATTAGCCTAAAAGTCCCAGGGTCTCCCAATGCATCCTGGGCCATCTCCAGTCATCATGATAGGTATCTGGCTACTGAACCCAGATGCCTCTGGAGGAGAAAGTGAGGTTGGTGACCACCTTGCACAGCACTCACTCACTCAAATCAAAGTCAACTGCAAGTCATGTCATCATCTCCGTGATGTCCTTGTCCTCTTCAAGAACGAAGGACAAACACAACAACAACATTAATGCATTGCTTCCATATTTACAAATGAAAAATCTGAGGTCCACAAAGGTTGAGGGACTTGCCCAATGTCACAGAGAAAGAACACCAAGGAGTAAAACCCTGATCCTCTTACTCTAAAAGCAGCACACCTTCCACTGCCTCTTTAAATCAAAGGAAGTATGTCCTATTGGTAGAATGTTGAGCATTAGAAAACAGAGAGAAAAGAATTTGGAGAGAGTCCTTCCTGAGAAAATTTTAATTAATCAAGGGAAAAAAGGAACTTTAGGCCCCTGAATTCAAATCAGATTATGAAAATCTTATTCCAGTTCTGGAAAACATTCTTCTCCTCAATGTTTTCCTCAAGGCAGCCTGAACATCTTTATTTCTCAGACTATAAATGAGGGGGTTTAGCATGGGCCCCACATTTGTGTAAAATACTGAAGCTACTTTACCCTGGTCTATAGATCCTGATGAAGAGGGCTGGAGATACATGAATGAAGCTGAGCCAAAGAAAAGAGTGATCACAATTACGTGGGAGCTGCAGGTACTGAAGGCTTTGGACCTGCCTTCAGTGGAGCTGATGTTCAGGATGCTGGATAGGATCAGAGCATAAGAGGTGAAGATGGTGACACTTGGCACTATGATGTTAATGCCCACAACAATGAAAACCTCCAGCTCATTGACATAGGTGCTGGTGCAAGAGAGCTGGAGGAGGGGAAGGATGTCACACATGTAATGGTTTATGATGTTAGCATCACAGAAGGAGAGTCTCAGCATGCATCCAGTGTGGGCCATGGCACCAGCAAACCCCATTACATATGCACCACCCAAGAGCCATGAACACACCTGATTAGACATAGTAACATTATACAGCAATGGATTACAGATGGCAACATAACGATCATAAGCCATTATTGTCAACACATAGCATTCAGAAATAATAAAAAAGGAGTAGAAATAAAGCTGAGTCATACAACCTGAATAAGAGATGATGTTCTTCGTTAGAACAAAATTCATCAACATTTTGGGAGTAAAGACAGAGGAGTAGAAGAGATCTATGAAAGATAAGTTGAAGAGGAAATAGTACATAGGAGTGTGAAGCTGAGAATTCATCCTGATTAAAATGATCAATCCCAGGTTTCCCATTATAGTGATCACATAGGTCCCCATAAACAGGAGGAATAGGGGTAGCTGGAGCTCTGGTTGATCTGTTAAACCTGCAAGGATGAACTCAGTCACTGAAGAGGCATTTTCCAAAGCCATTATTTTCTTGTGAGATCTAACAGACAAGAAAAATCACATTAGAAGCAAAATAAGCTCAGTGAACCCTCTTCCCCAGTTATGACAAAGGACTAATTCTGAAAATGTCTGGAAACCACCATGACCATGCTGTGAAGGTTCTGTTTTTATCATTCCCAAGACATCCTGGGATTTTGACTGAGCTGAGTAATAGTCTCCAGGACCTGAACAGCTGCAGAAAAATTGTTCCTCATTTGCCATGCAGAGTAACACTTGAAGTTCCTCGCATCCCAAAGCAAAAAGAAATCAAGATTCCCCAACACCCCTCTACTGGTCACCTCAGGTAAATACTTTATATAATGTCCTCATCTAAGAGGTGAAATAACACCTGAAAGAGGTTCTACAAATGCCTATGGTCAGCATGTTATTATTAGTTGTTAATTGTTAGTAATATTACTTATAATTTTATTAATAATAAAAATTATAATTGCAAGCATTGATATAGTGCCAATTATGTGTCAGACACTCCCCTAAATCCTTTACAAATATTATATCATTTGATCCCATAACAATACTTGGAAGTAGGTGCTGTTATGTACAAGTCATAGTTGAGGAAATTGAGGCAGAGATTAAGTGGTATTACTCAAAGTCACACAGATAGTAAGTACCTGAGTTGGACTTGAACACAAGTCTTTCTGATTCAAATCTCAGGGTACTATTTACTACACCACCTAGCTCTCTGCAGACTGGGTCCATAGTCCCTTTCCCTCAGTATAGGGTTCTAAAGAAGTATGGGACTAATGGTAACAAGGGCCCCATTTTCTTGCACATTCTCTTCTCCACTCTCACCTAGACTATACTAAAAGACCAATAAATGATTCAGTGACAGAGGTAAAGGATATGATTTTATGGAATCCTAATATCTCCTGATTGGCAAGACAGAGAGGGGAAAACAGCAGTAAAAATCAAAATGTGTTACATACTCACCATTCTCCTGCCTAGGCATTTCACTGTTGGTCCTTACTGGTTTTCAGCCCCTGCATCATGAAGGAGAAATTTTTCTCATAAGGGTTATCAGAAATTCTCTTAAGACACTGATATTAACTTTTCTACTGAGGCAATCAGAACACACAACTCAGCCTCTGAACTGACCTGGGAAATGTTTTGAGCTACAGAGATCACAGGTTCTTGCTGCAGCTTCACCTGGATGATCTGCTTCAGCTACAGGATAGGAAATAATATCTACAGATGTCAGGAGAGTCAACAGGTGATAGGAAATTGAAGGCTTTATTCTAGATATGAAAATCTCATGGAACCAATTGGAAACAGAGGATCCAGCAAGTTCTCTCTTTGGGAGCAGACTCTTCAGGGAGAAGGAATTACAAAGTCCATGTTTACACACTATACCATAGAGCTTATTTTTTCTCTTAAGACATTCAATCCTCTAATCAACCCTTAACTTCACACAAGGGATTGTTGATTCCCAGATTCTTCCACTTCCTTCCACAATTTTCTTTTCTTACCTTGGTTCTAACTGAGAATTTCTCTGTTGAACGATGTCTTATACAAATACCATTGCTAGGTCTTTTCTAGGTGATTCAGAGAATAAAGAGAGAGAATGAGATCAGAGGGTGAGGAACCCTAACTTAGTTCTCAAGGGAATAAATGGGAGCTTGAGAAATCTATATGCTTCTGTCAACATGGAATCAGGATAGTTAAAGACACTTGTTCTACTTCTATTCAGAGAAAAATATTCTCTCTACCATGTGTAATATTAAAAACAGGCCCATTAAGATTTTAAAGAGGTTAGACCCTCCACCCTTGTGCACCAGTTGGATACATGGGAGTTTGTGTTAACTACATGCATGTACACCCATATTTGACTTGCTTCTCTAGGTATATATTGCATACGTCCACCCCCACATCCCAACAAATTGTAAGTTACTTGATGACTACTCCTGTTTTGCTTTTTGAATAAATGAATGCATAAAGGAAGGAGTTAACATTGGTGTATCAGTCATTGTGCTCTTTGATAAGAGTAGGATAGCAATAATTCCCGTATTATGATGCTACTTCTCTTACTATGTACCCCATCATGGTTCCTAAAGAAAACTTTTAAAGCAATTCTTTAACCCCAATTAAAGATCTAAATAAAAATTCTGAAAAAACCAAACAAGAGATTACCAAATATGAAAACAAAAAATTCACTAAATTAGTAAATGACTAAGAACTACTGAAGAAAAAAATAAACTAATATCTAATTTATTTATTGAAGGAAAGTAGAAAATTAAATTACCAGTATCAAGAATGAGAAGGGAATTAATGAAATTATTAGGAATTATTGGGTCTAATTACATGCCAATAAAACTGAAAATTTAAGTTAAATGAATGAATGCTTTTAAAATTTAAGAAGTTCAGATTAATGAAATAATGGAGAGTTTAAAAAACCTAATATCAGAAGAATGAATTGAATGAGCCATAAATTAGCTCCAAGAGAAAAGTTCAAGGACCACGTGGATTTATAATGCAATTCTATCAAATATTCAAAAAACAATTAATTCTAATATTACACAAAGATTTTAGAAAAACAGCAAAAGAAAGACTCCTATAAATTGCCTCTATGATAAAAATATGGTCATGATATCTAAATCATAAAGAGTCAAAACAGTAAAAAGGGAATAATAGACCAATATCTTTAATGAACAATATAAAAAATTTAGATAAAATGTTAGTGACAAAGAAGGTTACAGTAGCATATAAAAATGATTACATCTTATTACCAACTGGCATTTATACGAGAAATGAAGGTTGGTTCAAGATTAAAATCATAATATCATATTAATAACAATAATAAAGTTTTATTATTACATCACTCAATGAAGAAAACACTTTTGACAAAATACAACACCCTTTTCTATTTTTTTAAAGTGCAATACTACATGGTGATATACAGGTTCTTCCTCAATAAAGTAAGAAATCACTATCTAAAATGAAGAAATCTAATTATACATAAAATAAGAATAAACTAGAGACTTTTATAATAAAATCAGAGGTAAAACAAGGATGTCCAATATTCACCACTATCCTTTAATATAGAAATACTAGTCTTAGCAATAGAAAAGTAAAAGAAAAGGAGGAAATTAGTGAAAGGCACAGGAAACAAAATTAGAGAATCACTGAGAGTCGACTAAAATTTTAATCATAACAATAAAATTCAGCAAAGAACAAGAATATAAAATAAATGGTTAACATTTCCATACATTACTAAAAATCTCAACAGTAAGAAATAGAAAGAAAAATTCCACTTAAAATTAACTACAGAATTTCTAAAATAATTGGAAGTCTCCCTCCTCTGTCCTCTATGCTTAGGAATTATATGAATACAACTGCAAAACAGTCTTTACAGAAAACAACAGGGGCCCAAATAAAAGAACTATTTATTATTCATGGGTTAAATAATACCATATAACAAAAATGATATTAGCTGTTCATTGTTTTCAGGCTCATATCAATCAAACTACCAAAGGATTATTTACTTCAATAATAAAATTCATCTGGAAGAGTATAAGGAAAGTAATCTCAAAGAGGAGAAAGTTAAAAGGGGTATAGAAAAGATTGTAGAAAAACCAGCTCTCAAATGATACTACAAAATAGTAATTATCAATATTATTTGGGACTGGTTAATTAATCTAACAGATTAGTTATAAAACATGCAGAAGTAAATAAACACTATAACAAAGAATAGCATAGATTTTGATCAATCCAAAGGCCCCAACTAAAGGGATAAGGAAGCACTATTCAACAAAAACTTCTAGGAAAACTGGAAAGTAATTTGACAGAAATGAGCTTGAAACCAATATCACATGCTCCAAAATGGATAGGCTCCAAACATATATGACTTAGACAGAAAAGGTAACATGAACATAATACGGGAGAAAAGGAAAAATTAACCTTTTGGATCTAAGGATAAGGGAAGAGTTTGTGACCAAACAGGTGATACAGGGGATCTAAAAAGACAAAATGGGCAACGTGATTACATAAAATTGAAAAGATTTTGCACAAATAAAAACCAGTACAGCTTAGAAGAGAAAGTGAATTGGAGAAAAATCTTTTCAGTAAAGGACTCGGATAAAGATCTACCTTCCATGATATGTAAACAATTGGTTCAAATTTATAAGAATAAGAGACAGTCCACTACTGATAAAGGATAAATGTATAAGAGCATGAAATTTTCAAAATCTAAGCTACCAATAGCCATATGAAAAAAAAAAGCTTCAAATCACTAAGAATAAGAGAAATGCAAATTAAAGCAGCACTAATCAGAAACAGCGTCTTGGATAGGTTGATAAAAAAGGGGAAATGGCAAATGTTGGCGGGCTATGAAAGAGCAGGCACACTTATGCACTAATGGTGGCGTGGTGAATTGTTCTAACCATTTTGGAAAGCAATTTGGAATAATTTCTAAATGTTAAACTAAACTGTGCAAACCTTTTTTTACCCAGCAATGCCACTACTAGGCCTTCCCAGAAAAAAAAAATCAAAGAAAGAAGAAAATGATCCATAAGAATAAGTATTTAGAGTAGCCCTTTTTGTGATAGCAAAGTAATAAAAAATTAAGTGTCCTGATGAGTTGGCTAAAGGTTGAACAAAATATAGCATATAAATATAATGGAATAATATTGTGCTTTAAGAAATGATGAAAGGAATAGTGTCAAAGAAATTAGGAATGATTTCTTTCAAGTGACAAAAGTGCAGAGTAAGCAGAACTTGAGAACAATGTATGCAATAATATCAACACTGCAACAATGTTTCATGTCACTGGAAGGATCCCCATGTTCTCTGAATTTTCTGGATCTGTATTGTGTCTTCCTGCATTGATTTATATTACCCACTACCACCATAAATGGGTCATGCCTTTTTGGTTCACTGATTATAGGTTGCATTATATGTTCCAAATTGCTCCCAGGCTGCTATGAGGTTGTTTTCAAGTCCATCTCTCAGCTCTTTTCTCAACCATATTCATTCCTTTGATTCAGTTCAACAAGCATTTAATAATAATCTACTATATATCATATATTGTGCTAGATGCTAGAGATTCAAAAACAAAAATAAAACAGTCTCTGCCTTCAAAGAGCTTATATTCTACTAGATGGAAACATGTGCACAGATAAATATAGGTATTTGTGTGTATATGCACATACACATATACATACACATATACATATACATATACATATACACGTGCATATACACATACATGAAGGTGATTTGGGAGGAAACTGGGAAGATTGATAAAAGGCCTTATATAGAAGGTGTTATTTGAGTTGAGTCTTAAAGAAAGCTAGGGATTACATGAGGTGGAGTATAGAAAGGAAAGTATTACAGGCACGATGTACAGCCTGTACAAGTTGCTTACAGATAGAAAATAGAATATCACCTTTAGAGAAGCAAATAGGCCAATTTTATCCAAAATGGAGTGAATGACATGGTGTAATGGAAATCACTTTAGATAGAATTTCTTTTTTGGGTCTAGGATCCCTTTGACAGAATTATGGTGCCTGTGGACCCCATCTCTGAATAAGGTTTTTAAATGTATAAAATAAAATTCATAGAATTACAAAAGATACCAATTATTTTGAAATAAAGTTATCCAAAGTTATCACTAACCCATCTTAAGAACCACTCATAGAAAAACAACTTGGAGGTAGATTATAAAGGACTTTAAATGCAAAATACAGCTTCAATTTTAACCTAGGATCAAGAAGCCATTGACACTTATTAAGCAGTGTAATGGTATTGTTATGTCTATGCTTTAGAAATACCCATTTCAAAACTGAGTGAGGGATGGTAAGAAAAGAGACTAATGTCCAGGAGATGAATTACTCTACTTTGGAGATTAGATATACAGAGAAAGAGGCAATGAAATTATGGGTGAACTAGGGTTTTGTGTCAGTAGTGAAAAGAGGATGAATTTGAAAAATACTGTAAATATAAAATTGATAGGACTAAATGGATATAGAGGGAGAAGTAAAGGAGAACTAAATGTTGATGATGGATGAAGGGTTCAAATCTGTGTAACCAAGAGAAGAGTGGTATTTTCAACCAGTATCAGAAACAGGAAAGCAGGAAAAAAGTGGTAGATTTTGGAGTTAGGGTAATGAGTCCTATTAAGTTTGATGTGCCTCTGAAGCATCCATATAGGGTGCAATAGACACTTAGTGGTTTAGAACTGAAGCTCAAAAAAGAGATGAGAACTAGATATCATTCAATCAAGAAGCATTTATTATGCCCTTAGTATGTGCCAGTCACTATGCTCAGTTCTTGGGATACAAAAGTATGTAAAAATAAAAAGCATCTCTACCAATAAAAAGCTTATATCCTAATGGGGCCTGATGAGATATAAATAAATAGTCTGGTAAAAGACTACCTCAGGAGAGAAGGCTCTAGTAGCTGGGGGCGCTGAACAAAAACAATCCTCTAAGTACAAAAGTTGGCACTTGAGTTAATAAGTAGATATATAGATTTGGGAGTCATCTATGAACAGATGATAATTAAGCCTACTGCCTATGGTATTGCCCCCAAAAAGGACAGAGAGTACAAAATGCCCAGGAAAGAACCCTGAGATATAACCACACAATAGGCCAGAGGACATAGATGACGATTCAATAAAGGAGAATAAAAAGGATTAGTCACATGGGTAAAAAAAGAACCAGCATAAAGAAAAGTCACAAAAACACAAGGAGGAGACACTAGTCAGGATGAACAGGTGATCAAGTTTCAAATGCTGCAGAGAAGTCAAGAAAGATGAGGCCTGAGGAAAAACCACTGCAGTTTGCAATGAAATACTGTTAGTAATAGGGGTGGACACTATTTCAATAAAGTCAAAGGCTCTGGAGCCAGATTTCAAGCGGTTCACTAGAGAATACAATATGAGTTAACATGAATAAGTAGTTTTTGCAAGGAATTTGACAGGGAAAAAGGAGGACAGATACAAGACAGCTCCCTGAGAGAATTGTAGGGTCAAATGAAGGCTTTTAAAGGATAGATTGGATCTGAGCATATTTGTAACTAGCAGGGAAGGGGAAAGTAAATAGACTGAAGACTAGAAAGAGAGAAGGAATGATCAAAGGGATAAGATCTCAATGGAGAGAAAAGAAGATATCAAGGGCACAAATAGAGTAGTTAATCTCAGCAAGAATCAAATGTCAAGATAGTAGGATATAATTTTGATGGTGTTTTAATGGTAGAATTGGGGAGAAGAGTAAGTTTATGACAGACTCAATTTTCTTGCTAAAACTTGATGGAAAATCATCTATTGAGAGGAAGGAATGAAGAGAACAAACACATTTGGGGAAAATGGAGGAGCCTGTAAGATTTCACAAACATACAAGAGTTAAAGGATCCATGCAGCAGTAACTGACTAGTGAACAGTAGCCAACTCTGAAATGTCTGTCAGGAAGATGGCAGAGAAAAGGCAGTAACTCACCTGAGCTCTCCCAAATTCCCCTCCAACAAACTTTAAAATAACCCCTCAGAACAAATTCTGGAGTGGAAGAACCCACAGAAGGACCAGGTAAAACAATTTTCCAGTCTGATATAACCTATGGAGGAGTGAGAGAAAAGCAAAGTCCAGCCCAGGAAACACCCAGCAAAAAAAAAGAAGCAGGATATGCCTCAGTAAGCCAGCAGCAGTAGGGCAGCAGAATTGTCAGTAGCAGCTTCCACAGTTCTCAGCCCACATATGGCAAGGGGGTTGGACAACTGGTCAAAAGGAGATTATAGGGACCCCTTTCCTGGTTCTGGGGACAAGACTCTGTTGCATTGACAATGTATGAATCTGGTTTGCAGTCCTATATCATACTCCTAGGATGAGGAGAAGAATTAGCACACCAGAGATTGTGGCCCCATGGCTACATGGGCCCTGATCACATTTCCAAGGCAGGAAAGAGTATACATGGTCACAAGACAACAACTGAAAACTTACAGACTCCCAGAATTAGCAATTAAAACAGGCGGGCAAAAAAACTGACAAATGACAAATTTTGGAAAGGATGTAGAAAAATTGAGACACTAAGGCACCATTTGGGTGGCTAGGTGATACAGTGGATAGAGTGTAAGACCTAAAGTCAGGAAGAGGGGAGGGCCGAAAGAAGGGAGAGCTGAAGAGAGAGGAGGGAAGCAAACATTTTTGAGGAGAGACAAGGTGAAAGGAGAGAGAGAAAAGGATAAAAGGGTGGGAATAAGACAGAAGAAAACATACAGTTAATAATCATAACTGAAAAAAATTCTAAAGCAAGTTTCTCTGATAAAAACTTCATTTCTCAAATATATAGAAAACAGAGTCAAATTTATAAAAACACGAGTCATTCCCTAATGGATAAATATTCAATAGTTATGAATAGGCAGTATTCAGACAGAGAAATCAACTCTATCTATTCATATGAAAAAATGCTCTAAATCATTATTCATTAGAAAATTACAAATTAAAACAATTCTGAGATACCACTCAATACCTATCAGATTGGCTAATATGAAAGAAAAGAAAAACAACAAATTTTGGAAAGGATGTGGAAAAATTGAGACACTAAAGCACTGTTTGGGTAGCTAGGTAATACAGTGGATAGAGTGTAAGACCTAAAGTCAGGAAGACTCATCTTCCTCAGCTCAAATGTGGCCTCAGACACTTATGTGACCCTGAGCAAGTTACTTAACTCTGTTTGCCTCAATTCCTTATCTGTAAAATGAGCTGGAGAAGGAAATGACAAACAACTCCAGTATCTTTGCCAAGAAAACCCCAAATGGGGTCACAAAGAGTCAGACAAATTAAAACGACTGAATAACATCAAAAATACAATGTTGGTGGATGAAAAATGCTATCCACCTCCAGAGAAAGAACTGAGGGAGTCCATATGTAGAATGAACTATGCAAATATGTTTTGCATCACTGCACATGTGTAACCTTTATCAAAATGTTTGCCTTATCAAAGAGTCAGGGGAGAGGGGATAGGAAGTGAGAAAATCTGGAATTTAAATTTTTTTAAATGTTAAAAATTGCTTTCAAGTGTAATTGGGAAAAAATAAAACATCAATGTTTTTAAAAATAAAATAAAATAAACATCTGTTAGGTCCTGACCAAAATATTACAATATATCACATTATGCATTTATAGTTTCTTCTGTTGGATACCACAGTTTTCTAGAAGAAATTCCAAGCCTCCCGTAAGAACAGAAGTAATTCTTTGTAGCTATTCTTCAACTACAATTGGATCCCAGCTCCCACTGTGTAATTATGGTCTTTCTCACATTCTTGAATAGCTCTAAAATCTGGCAACCATTATATAGTACCATACTTAGAGAATCATACCTACAGAACAATTATCAATGTCCTTATTGAGCTATCATGTATTATCAAAAACTTCTTTTAAAAAAACTTAGCCTACTAAAATTATAAGTCAGTCAACTAGCATTTATTAAGAGTCTATTAAATGTGAGACACTATGCAAAATCCTGACAAATAAAGAAAAATGAAAAGCAGCCCCTACTCTAAAAGGGTTCACAGTCTAGAACACAGGTCCACTTTTAAGATTCAATAGTACCATGTCAACTCCATTTGCTCTATCCTGAAGCACAGAACTGGTCCACTGGCTATCCCTTTTGTCAATGTACATCATTATATTTCTTATAGATTATCTTCCATGGGGTTGCCATACAGAGTCCATAACTCTTTCCTGAGAACATGCAAACTTGT
>JAQQSZ010011066.1:0-12341 GCA_028646595.1 Phalanger gymnotis | reverse complement strand
TTTGAAAAGGGACAGAGTCAAGGGAGAAAATTCAATAAAGGGGGATTGGTTAGGAAGAAACAAAATATACTTAGTCTTTCACAACACGAGTATTGTGGAAGGGTCATACATAATGATACACATGTGGCCCATGTTGAATTGCTTGACTTTTTAGGGAGGGTGGGTGGGAAGGGAAGAGGGGAGAGAATTTGGAACTCAAAGTTTTAAAAACAGATGTTTGGAAACAAAAAAAAAAAGCTTTTTGCATGCAACTAGAAAATAAGATACACAGGCAATGGGGCATAGAAATTTATCTTGCCCTATAAGAAAGGAAGGGAAAAGGGGATGGGAAGAGAGTGGGGTGACAGAAGGGAAGGGAGACTGGGGAACAGGGCAACCAGAATATACACCATCTTGGAGTGGGGGGAGGGTAGAAATGGGGAGAAAATTTGTAATTCAAACTCTTGTGAAAATCAACGCTGAAAACTAAATATGTTAAATAATAATAATAAAAAAAGAAATTATCCACGAAAACTGCCTTGATATCCTATTACTAGAGGGTAAAACAGAAATTGAAAAAATCCACTGATGGCCTCAAGAAATAGATCCTACAAAAACTCCCAGCAATATTGTAGCCAAATTCTAGACCGCCTAGATCAAGGAGAAAATATTGCAAGCAGCCAAAAAGTAACAATTCAAATATTATGGAGCCACAGCCAGGATAAAACATAATTTCATAGCCTGTATATTCAAGGATTAGAGGGCTTGGAATATGATATTCCAGAGGACAAAAGAGCTAGGATTACAACCAAGAATTACCTACCCAGCAATACTGAGAATAATCCTTCAGGGGCAATGGATATTCAATGAAATAGAGCACTTTCAAACAGTCCTGATGAAAAGAGCTGAATAGAAAATTTGACTTTGAAACACAACATGCAATGGGGCAGCTAGGTGATGCAGTGAGTAGAGCAACAGCCCCGGAGTCAGGAGGACCTGAGTTCAAATCTGGCCTCAGACACTTGACACATATACTAGCTGTATGACCTCGAGCAAGTCACTTAACCCCACCTGCCCTGCGAAAAAACCAAAAAAAAAAATACAAGTTGCAAAAGAAGCATGAAGAGGTAAAAGGAAAGAGAAATCCAAAGATCCAATAAGATTAAAAGGTTTATGTTTCTACTATAAAATGATATTCTAACTCCTAAAACATTCTCATTATTAGGACAATTGGAAGGAATATACATAGACAGAAAACAGAGGTGTGAGTTGAATGTGATTATATGATTATCGAAACAAATAAAATTGAGGAATGAGAAAGAACAATGCGCAGGGAGAAAGGGACAGGAACAAGTAGAATCCAGTAAGTTATCTTACATAAAATAGATTTTATAATGGAAGGAGAAATGGGGGGGGGGGCTGGATAAGGGAGCAAATGAATCTTAGTCTCACTGGAATTGGCTCAAAGAGGGAATAATGTACACACTCAGTTGGGTGTAGAAATCTGTCTTGCTGTTAAGGAAAGCAGGAAAGGAAGTGGATCGAGAGGGGAGGTAAGGAAGGCTGATAAAAAGGAGGGCAGTTTTGGAAACATAAAAGTCAGAAGCCAAACACTTTTGAGAATGGATAGGGTTAAAGAAGAGAGAGAGTAGGAAATATGGGGAAATGAGATGGAGGGAAATACATAGTTGGTAATCATTACTGTGAAAAAAGTCACAGTGAGTTTCTGTGATAAATACTTCATTTCTCAAACATATAGAAAACTGAGGCAAATTTATAGAAATAAGAGCCATTCCTCAATTGATAAATGGTCCAAGGATATGAACAGGCAGTTTCAGACAAGGTAATCAAAGCTATCTATAGTCATACAAAAAATTCTCTAAATCACTATTGGTGGGAGAAATACAAATTAAAACATCTCTAAGCTACTCCTTCATACCTGTCAGATTGGTTAATATGACAGAAAAGGAAAATGACAAATGTTGGAGGAGATGTAGAAAAGTTAAAACAATAATGTACCATTGGTGAAGTTGTATACTAATTCAGCCATCATGTAGAGAAATTTGGAACTATGTCCAAAGGGCTATAAAACCATACATACATTTTGACCAAACAATACTACTACTAGCACTGTATTCCAAAGAGATGAAAACCAAAAAAGGAAAAGGACCTATGTGTATAAAAATATTCATAGCCCCCTTTTTAGTCATGTCAAAGAATTGGAAATTTGGATGATGTCCTTCAATTGAGAAATGGCTGAATACATGAGTGTAATGGAATACTATTGTGCTTTTAGAAATGATGAGCTGGATGATCTCAGAAAAACATGGAAAGACTTATGTGAACTGATGCTAAGTGAAATGCACAGAACCAGGAGAACACTGTACACAGTGACAGAAATATTATATGATGATCTACTATGAATAACAGCCATTCTCATCAATACAATGATCAAAGACAATTCTGTAGGAAATATGATGAAAGGTACTGTCCATCTCCAGTTAAAGAACTGGTAGAGCCTGGGTGCAGAGCAAAGATATTTTTTCTTTATTTTCTGTATTGTTTTTGGTTGTACTTTTTCTGTGTTTTCTTTCACAGAATGACTTACATGAAAATATGTTTTGCATGGCTAAACATGTATAATCTATGTCAAATTGCTTGCCTTCTCAATGGGGGCTGAGAGTGGGAAAGAATTTAAAACTTAAAATTTGAAAAGAATGTAAAGATTGTTTTTACACATAATTGGCAAAATAAAATATTAAATAAGGAAAAAGAGAAAAAAGCAGCAATTTTTCCAGAGAAAGCTTCAGCACTAACTTTCCTAGTCAACTAGGCAAATTTGCTTAGTACCCATGACGTGAAGAATGTGAAACGAATGAACTCACATTTATTGGAAACAAGAAAGGATCTACACAGTAGTGATATATGTGCTTCCTAAAATGATAAAAGACTCTTCAGGGTTGTTTACCACTTTAACTAGCACATTCTAAACATTTAATACATGCTTGTTGACTAGGCTGATTGTCCAAGTGACTTTTCTAGATATAGAATAATTACCATGATGCATAACAATTACATACAATACATATGAGAGAGCATTGGATAGAAAATTTGCTTATCAAATAATAAGATAATTGGAAAGCGGTAAGAAGAAGATATTTTCATACTTCAGTGAAACCATACCGGTCTCTGATTGGAGAGCGTTTGCCTTATTTTGCCCGGATCCAGGTCTCCACCATATTTCTGGTCATCTCTGTACCATACTTTTTTGACTCAGGGTTTGGAGGTGATTCTCCATATTCTTCCCAAATTAATATGGGACTCCATATATGAAAAACTATGGGCCTGTCTGGCTTGGTAGGAGGATGAATTATTCCTGGCCTTCCTTCTTTCTACTTTCTAGTTCTCCTTTGCTTTCGCCCATTAGAATGTAAGCTTCTTTAAAGCAGGAATCATCTTACTTGCTTTTATTTGTATCTCCAAACCCTAGCACAGGGTATGTCATAAAATAAAGGCTTAATAAATTACATATCTATCTAATCTATCATCATTACCACCTGTCTTTCTATTTTATTTGACATTCTTTTTAAAATTGATGAATCCCCCCACACACACACTTTTTCATTCTGTATGATTCTGGTTTATGTTCTTCAATAAGTCCTCCACAGAGAATGACTAACTTTCCAAGAGACCTCTTTCACATCTTGTGTCATTGCATGTATACCAATAGTGCATGTTTACTATTGATTAGTTATCTCTCATTTATTTTCTATGACAGACCAGCCTCACTTTCCTCTTGAACATTTCTCAGATAATAGCCTTGAAATATTTTAACCAAAACAATTTTCATTAAGAATAGTCCAGAACCTATTCGTGCCCAGCTCTTAGCTCAACCACACATTTTGCTTGGAATCCTTTCATAATTGAAACAAATGGGGTTGCCAGGAATTAAACCCCCCATTCCAATGAGGCCCACTTTTACCTCAGGGATAATGAACCCTTTACATCAGATCTTCATTATCTGAAAAAATCACATAAAAGAGAAAAGTCAAGGTTTTTTGCTCCTCTGTATGAGAGTTCTGATCTTTTCTTTTTGTCTAATTGTGAGGAAGAGTATAAGAGTTATTTCATTTGAATTATGCAAACTCATGGTATGCTACAAAAAAGCTGGTTTAGGAATGAATAAATATGTTCCTCTGGACATTCTTGCTAAAAAAGTTGAGTGACCTGGACTAAGTTCCATTACCTCTCTAGATTTTAGGTTTCTTAGCTATTAAGTAAGTTAGCCTTTGTTTCTTTCTAATTCTGTCATTTCATAATGTGGTAAAAATTATAAGGGTATGAGGATAGAAACAGTGTTTTATTGAAACTATACATTTCCCTAAGTACTTTGGATAGGTAGATAGATAGATAGATAGATAGATAGATAGATAGATAGATAGATAGATAGATAATCCTTGATAAATTTCATATTCCTTTTATAGAATCACAGAGTCACAGAGACAGCTAGTTGGTATAGTGGCTACAGTACTGTGACTAGAGTAAGGAAGACCTGAATTCAAATCTGGTCTCAGACACTTACTAGTTGTGTAACCCTTGGCAAGTTATTTATCATTTGTCTGCCTCATTTTTCTCAATTTTAAAATGGAGATAATACTAGCATTTATGTCCCATGGGGGCTGTGTTTATCTCTGAGTCCTAATGCCTTCTCTGGGCCTAGAAGTGGTGTATGGACAGGCCAGGCCCAGAGAAGCCATCTTCTGGTTCAGTGGTTGGTGAGTTCAAGGGAGAAGGGTAATTTCCAAAGAACTTAGTCCATCAGAAAAGGGAAATAGCTTGTGGCACTCCTGAGACTAATGTTAAAACTCTTTACTGATAATTTGTCAAATCAAAATTAGTTCATCTAACTTTTTGTAAGGTGTTTCTTTGATCTTTGGGTTGTTATGGTTTGGTCTTTTGATGAAGGATTTTTATAATTTTGAGTCTAATGTTGGAAGGGAAGCTGGCAGGGTATGGGTAAAAGTTTCCTCTTTTCCTCCTAGGGGAGAGACCTAGTGAGTGAGTCAGTGTTGACCCATTCAAGTTTCAAAAACCTGAACATGTAGAAGAGGTCTGAGGAATTACCTTGTTGAGAGATATTGTCCAGTTTTTGTATGGAAAACAGCGATTTGAAAATATTAAAAAAGAAACTATTGGTGAAAAAAATTGTAATGTACTTAAAACAGTATCTAGTACACAGAAAGTGCTCAATAAGTGATTTCTTTCCTTCCTTCCTTCCTTCGTTCCTTCCTTCGTTCCTTCCTTCCTTCCTTCCTTCCTTCCTTCCTTCCTTCCTTCCTTCCTTCTTTCCTTCCTTCCTTCCTTCCTTCCTTCCTTCTTTCCTTCCTTCCTTCCTTCCTTCCTTCCTTCCTTCTTTCCTTCCTTCTTTCTTTCCTTCCTTCCTTCTAGCTGAATGGGAAATTAGTGCCTAACCTCATTTTTCAGATAAGGAAACTAAGGCTCAGAAAGCTTCACTGACTTCCCCATATTCATGGAGTTAATTAACAAAAGAATAGGCATAAGAACCCAAGACCTCTGACTCCAAACAAAATAAGCTTCATAACATACCAGGATGCTTACCTCTGATTTTGACTCAGAAAATATTTTAATTGACTTAAGAAACCTACCTTTCATAAACCAAAGGGAATGTTAACATCTAGTGGTCTCTCAGTTAAAGAAAAGTGGTGGTGAAAGGAAGATTTGAAATTTCCAATTACTGTAAAATATGAATATACCAATTTCTTTCCCATCCTGTCATGTCTCTCCACCATTTGCTTCCTCTTCAGAAAATATTCCTTATAGCAGTTACTTAATGGGAGACATAGTGAATCTAAGATCCTGCTGAGTTTAATTGCTTGTTGTTTCTCACACATCTGTTAAAATCATAAAAAGATTCCTTGATGGATGCTATTACAGAGATAACTTGCCAGCAGTCTTCTGATTATCAATATCAAATGAGGCATAAAACAGAGACAGAGCACTCTAAAGATGTTTGCTGCTGCCAATAGAAGATGTCCTACACAAAGTCCAAATATAAGAAGGAGCTTAGTCAGATGGTAAGATTCTCTTCAGGTTCTGATTTGTGTATACAATTGTACTTACTGCATCAAAACCTGCAATATGATAGTCCCCTATTAGTGAGATCTATGCCTATTCAAAGGACACTGGTTAATGTAGACAGGAAAAGCTACTACTACAGTAATGCACAAATATATGAAAAATTTATATTGTCCAAATTTAGACATGAAATTGGATAGTTAGCCCATTGAGTCAGTACAATAGTAAAATCATCATACACTGGCACTGTAAATCATCAGTTAGCTGGGAACAGAATTAAATAAATATAAAAGAGGTTAGATCTTACTTAGAAAATTATACCTTCCTTTTAATTATTCCAAAATACTCCTTACTAACAAAGTCTGTCTTTTAAACACTAACCACTTAAATCAATGCTTGAATGAAATTTTTTTTTCACTTTTTTCTTGACCTCTTCACTACCAACATGGAATCCTTTCTTATAAAAAGAAGCATATTTAAACCAAACACATCAGCACATTGGCCATATTTGGTCATTTGCACCACATTCTGTACCTATAGTCTGCCACCTCTGCTGAAAAGAGGGATGTGTCTTCAATGACAAATCCTATGAACTCATCATTGGTGATTCTGTTGAATAGAGTTATGATGTCATTTAATTCAGATTTTATTTCCATTTTTTGAATTTAATATGTAAATTGTCCTCTTCTTAGACAATTTAATCTCTGAGGATCCTCTTCTCAACTCACTCTTTTACAGATTATGGAATTTCCAAAACTAGACTGGTTACTTGTTTCCCTAAGTATTCTAGGGGAATCATTTGAAGACTCTGAGGCAAAGTAATTCTCTAATATCATTGGCTTGAGCCTGACCAGTCCCCCCACCTCACCCCAGATTAAAAATTGAGAATCAGTTTAGTTAACCATCCTTAAGGAGTTTTAGAAAGAGATGTTTACTAAGGTGGCACAATAAAATAGTTGATATAAAAATTCTCACCAAAATCTTTGAGACACTCTCCTAGGTTTATAGAGATTTTAATGAAAGTAGACTCAAGCATCTAAAGCACATGTAGCAAAGGATAATTCACAACTCCTGGTTGCTGGAGGTCCTTTTCTCCCATTTGTGGGATGCGCAGTCAATTTTCCTTAAGGATGTTAAGTTTGAGTTCACTTTGTCCTTGATCCCTGTGAGGGCTCCAACAGAATGCCCCTCCAACATGTTTAGACTCATTTTAGCTTGTGAGTTCTCTTCCATCAAAATGAAGGCAAGGAAGGAAATCTGGCCAAGGCCAAAGCAAAGACTTCTTTCCCCAAAACCTTTGTTTCTTCTCAGGGGGTTCAGGTAGAATTCAACCTAACTCCAATTTTTCCAAGGTAATTCAATAATTTTATATGGAACACAGAGGTGTAACAAAATCTCCCAGACGTTAACAGCAGGATTGTTGTCTGATGTCATTTCACTTCATTGAAGAGCATTCAAATAGTTTTCTCAACTTATTCTTAAGGTCTATGATTGATTGATTGATTGGGATGTGGTCACCTATTTAAAATATTAAACAGAAATGGAGTGAGGTACATTTTAACTCTAATGTTATGTCTTGGTTTTATTCACATGGCACTGCTTCACATCATACAGATATTTCCCTGTTTTCCTGAATTCCTCTTATTTGACATTTCTTATGGTATAATAATATCCATTTTACTTATAGATCACAATTTGTTCAGCCATACCTCAAGTGATGGGTACTTAATTCAAGATTTTTAGATCACACACACACACACACACACACACACTCACACAATGCTCTCATAAATTATTCTTGTATATTAGGGACCTGTCCCTCCAAATTTGACTTCTGTGGAACGTATATTCAGTAATGGTATTGCTTGATCAAAGGACATGTATAGGTTTTTTTTTTTCTGAAAACACTGCAAACTTTTTGAATGAGTGAAAAAATTAAAAAAAAATGAGACTAAACATTTAATATGTGCTAATAATCGTGCTAAGTGCTAGGATACAAAAACAAAAAGGAGATAATCACTATTATCAAGGAGCTTGCAGCAGAGGGGAGGGGTAATAGATAATAGAATGGTGCACAGGGAGGGGTATTTTAGGTTAGAAAGTTACATGGGTGAAACGATAAAGTAGTAGACTGACCAGCCTTTTTCAGTAGCAGTGCCTGTATTACTTTGAGTTGGGTTCCAGAATTAGAAGGGAAGGGGAGAAAGGTCACATATGTGAAGATAAGGAGGATGGTAAAAAGGTATCCAGGGCATAGGATGATAAGCTCTGGCTAGATGTAGTAGGCCATGAGAGGCACGAAGTCATTGGAACAGCAGGGCTTCAAGGCATGTTCTCTGATGTAAGTGTGCATTGGTAGAAAGGCTGCTGAGAAAATTCCTTGGACATAACTACTCTTTGCAGGGTACCTCCTAGGCAACTGGGTTCACAACCAAGGTTTTGTCTTCAACTCCTCTCTCTCCCTCATTTTATATTTAAGGGAAATTGATGTTATATAGGAATCTCAAACATAACACATCCTTATCTTCTACTTTCCTTCACCTTTGAACCAACTTCCGAAGCATCCATCTTCTGAACTTCTCTGATGAGAACAATCATTCAAGTTTGAAACCTAAACCCAATCCTTCAATTAATCAATCAACACTTACAAAGTATCACCTCTGTGCCAGACATTGTGCTAAGCGCAAGAAATACAAAAAGCAAAAGATAGCAACTGCTCACAAGGGCTTGACAATCTAATAAAGAGACAACATAAAAATAAGCATATACAAAGAAATATATAGGATAAATAGAGGATAAATAGAAATTATTAACAGGAAAGGCACCAGAATTAAGAGGCATTGGTAAAGACTTCCCATAAAAGATGAGATTTTAGTTGGAATTTATGGAAAATAAGGGAAGTCTTTAGGTGGAGTTGAGTTGGGAGAGCAAACCAGGCATGGAAGACAGACAGAGAAAATGCCTGGCACAAAGAGATAGAATGCCTTGGTGGGCCAACCAAGAGGTCAGTGTTATTGTCTTTGAATCTTCCTTTTCCCTTCTTTCCTTAACATATGTGATTGGTGTTCAAGTTATGTAAGTTTTGCCTCCTCGTATATCCTATATCTTTCCCTTCTCTCAATCATGTGGCTGCCCACTGGCTGAAGCACTCATTATCTCTCACCTGGAATATTACAATAGCTTGTTGTTTGGATTTCCAATATCCATTCTTTCTCTTTCCAATCCATCCTTCCCAAAGCTACCAAAGTAATCTTCCTAAAGCACAAATTTGACAATGTCACTTTCCTGCTCATGGATCTTTGGTGATTCCCTCTTGTTTCAAGGATAAGTTGTAAACTCCACCTTTTGGCATTCAAAGCAAGCTCTTCACAATCAGACTTTAGCGTATTATACGTTACTCCTCATCCCTCATGAACTCTATCCTCCATTCAAAGTGGGCTCTTTACTGTAAGTGATGGTACGCGTACCTTTTCTCTGCTCTTACATAGGATAGTCTCCGTTTCTGGAATGCTCTTCTTTGCCTCTTTCTCTAGAAACACCTAACTCCATACAAGGTTGAAATAAAGTGTCACTTCTTTCTAGAGGCCTTTCCTGTTTCCCTAGTTGTCAGTGTCCCATTTGAAAAATTTCATGCATTTATTTTGCATATATCCTATATCTTTAACCATATTATACTCTCCCCAAAGTATTTCACCTTCTTAAGAGAAACAATTGCATCACTGTCCTATTTGTCTCTCCAGAACTTAACGCAGTATCTGGCATGTCATGACTAATAAATATTTACTGATTGAAAGATAAATAATATTTGAAAATGATAAATAGGCTAGTGAGAGACTGATTACAATACTGATTTATGATTTCTGGCTTTCTCTACCAAGTTTCCAGGTTTTGTTTTCTATATGTATATACTAGCCATTTGCCTTAGGCATTATAATTCCCATATCCAGTTGTCCTCTAACTTTTAAATAATATTGACCTTATTTCATCCTTATAGGCTAAATGGTACCAGTACTCATGGTTGATAATAAAAAGCCCAAGGAATTGAATGTTCTATGTGTATGGGAATTAAATCTCTCATCTATATAATAAACTATATAACATTGTCCTTTTACAAGATTCTATTTTCAGGAGCAGAAATCTGGTCACCTTGAAAGACAACGAGGCTAGTTCTCTCTATCATCCTGAGGCAGTTTCTATTTTTACAGACTTATCCAGCATTCATTTGACTTCAAACTGGGACACCAACACTTTGATTGTCTTGCTCAGCATCCAAATTCTCCTTCATTCGATGCCAAAGGACAGCTGTAAATTATTCTACTCAGCTGCTGCTACATTGGGTTTACCTCAAATAATCAAAACTGGGAGATGACAGTCAACTTGCAATGGTAGCCAAATTTACCTGCCAGCAACAATAACATTTTTCTCAAACCTGAAACATTTGATAGTTTGCCTGTCTCTCTAATATATTGTTTTTCATGAAATACTGAGCCAGATTCTCCTGGAACATAAGCAGCAACGAGGGAGTAAACTCCACACTTTAAGAAGCCCACATTACCTAATTCTGGTCACTAGAGTACTATTCAGAGCATTGAAGTTTCAATATATCAAAGGACAAATCACACCCCATTTACTTTTCTTTTCTCTATCTCCCTTAACATTAGAATGTGAACCCTCTGAGGAGGAACAGAATTGCTGCAAAACTCCTAGTGCCCTGGGAAATTATCTTAGGCTAACAGAGTCTAGGGAGTTTGCTTTGGCCAAGTTTATGAGTCTTAGCCCTGCATCAGCCAAAGATGCACTGGAGCTTCAACCTTCTCTCCCAGTTTTCTCATCTGTAACAATAACCTAGACAAGTTACTGTTTTCTCTCAGCCTATGGAGTACTTAAGAAGGGAAATAAAAATGATGTAACATCAGAGAGTTAAAGAGAACTTTGAGAGGTCAAAGTTATTTAATCCATCCACCTGTCATCAAGTAGGTTTATTGATGAACCATCCAGAGAGGACAATATCTTATAATTCTTTAAGATATTCACAGAAGGAGGTCACTGGTGATAAAGTCTCTGAAGGCAGAGCAATATTGTCTCCCCAACCCCCACTGCAGTACTTTGAGTAGAAAAGCATTCTACTATATCTTCTAATAAAGAAACAAGTTTGAAATCCTGTCATATTTCTAGTGAAAACTAATGGGAAATGTAGGACTGAGATTCACAGTCCTTGAAATTTCAACTTGTTGCTGAGCATCTAAATGCCATAGTAGAGAAGTCTCGGCAAAGACTCTTGGCTTTATCATTCAATAGCTACATGCTTTGGGTTAATGATATGGACAATGATGGTGACAGCACTTATATAGTGCTAAAGCACTTTACGAATATTAGCTCATTTTATTCTTACAATGACCCATGGAGGCAGATGTTATCATTTTCCAAGACCGAGCCAGATAGAGGTTAAATAACTTGCTCAAGCTCTCACAGATGATGAGTGTCTGAGGCTGGATTTGAACTCAGCTCTTCTTAAGGTTCAACACCTTATCTTTTCTGGGCTCAGTTACCTTATCTACAAAATGATAGAGCTAAATGGGAAAATCTCTAGGCTTTTCCATAATATTTCCAGGGGCATGTGATGAATAATGTGACTTCTGGATTAGAATTCAATAATCATGTTCTGAATATCAGCAATCTAAAATGGAAAGCATAATGGTCTGAAAGTCAAGAAACTGAGGCCTAGGACCAGCTGCCTTGGACTGAGAGAGACTGAATTGGTGAAAGACTTGGTGAAAGGCAGGGAAAACAAACAGGAAATCATTGAAATAGTTCAGACATGAGGTGCTGAGAGACTGTACCAGGGAGTTGATATAGTCAGAGGAGAAAAGGAAGCATATGAAAGAAATATTATGAAAATAGAATTAACAGCACTTGGTAATAGATTGGATATGAATTAAGGGGCTGAGAGAGAGTGAGGTATTGAGCATGACACCTAGGTTATGAGCCTGGGTAGCTGGGAGGATATTGGTGCCCTCTATAGTAATAGGAAAAATGGAAACAGGGGAGAGCTTTGGGGCGGAGGAATAAAATGAGTTCAGTTTTGGAGATGTTGGATTTAAGATATTTAACAAGACATATTCCTTACGAGGCTGTACTCTTTGTTTTTCTTTTTTTGTTCTTTTTTTTTTTAATTTAATATATTTAGTTTTCAGCATTGATTTTCACAAGAGTTTGAATTACAAATTTTCTCCCTATTTCTACCCTCCCCCTCACTCCAAGATGGC
>JAQQSZ010011065.1:0-12341 GCA_028646595.1 Phalanger gymnotis | reverse complement strand
AGATGTTCAAAAACAAAAACACAAAAGTTTTTGCATGCAACTAGAAAATAAGATACACAAGCAATGGGGCATAGTAATTTATCTTGCCCTACAAGAAAGAAAGGGAAAAGGGGATGGGAGGGGAGTGGGGTGACAGAAGGGAAGGCTGACTGGGGAACAGGACAACCAGAATATACGCCATCTTGGACTGGGGGGGAGGGTAGAAATGGGGAGAAAATTTGTAATTCAAACTCCTGTGAAAATCAATGCTGAAAACTAAATATAATAAATAATAAAAAGTGCTATTATGAATATTTTGAGGTAGATAGGAAATTTCTTTCTATTTCTGGCCTTCTTGAAGTATATGCCTAGAAGGAAACAGTACACTTTAAATGCTAAGCAGGACATTTAATGCCTTGAGTTTAGGCCATTATTTCACTGCCCACTAAGTAATAGTAATATTTCACATCTATATGTCCCTTCTAAGCTCGCAAAGTATTTTATATATATTGTATCATTAGATCTTTACAACAACTCCGTGAGGTGGGTACTCATTTTCTGTAGGAAGAAATTGAGGCCCAGAGATGTTCAGTGACTTACCCAGGGTCACAAAACTAATGTCAGAAAAGAAATCTGTAATAAGGTCTTCCTGATTTCTACCCTATCCGCTATACCCTCATACCACTCCCTGTATACAAGGGGAAAAAATAAAGTCTTCTAGAACTATTATGATCAAATATAGTGGCTCAAGTTATGAGTGCTAATCCCAGATCTTCAACTAACTGTTTGAGGAGCCTCTTTAAATTGTATATATACCCTCTGTATAACTTAGGTGATGCCCCTGCCTAAATACAAGAAATATCTGAGAAGTAGGATAGTGTAACGAAAAGAACTGCATTGGGAGTCAAAACACTTAGATGTGGGTCCCATTTGTTTTACAACCTTAGGTGATAGTAATTAAAAAGGTCAAGAATATCTCATCTAAAAGTTATGAGATTTGTATTCTTCTCTTGGATTTTGCACTGACTTATTGTGTGACCTTCAAACTCTCTGAGTGTTAGTCTCCTCAAGGGTAAAGTAGGGACTATGAAGCTTGCTTCACATACTTCAAAGCATAACCCTGTATTTCTATGGTATGGAGAACTCCCTTATGTGAAAACTCCCTCTATCAATGTAGGTTGGCACCTTCTCTCTCTGTGTCTCTGTCTCTGTCTCTCTGTCTCTCTTTGTCTCTCTCTGTCTCTCTCTCTCTTTCTCTCTCTCTCTCTCTCTCTCTCTCTCTCTCTCTCTCTCTCTCTCTCTCTCTCGTCCTCCTAATTCTAGGGCTGGTGTACTATCCACTCTGCCACCTAGCTGCCGCGGCACCTTCTTTTCACTTAAGAGTCTTAGACAACTTCCTACAGCATTGTGATGTTAAGTCATTTGCCCAAGGCCACATAGGCACTGTTTGTCAAAGGTAGAACTTTAACCCAGATTTTCTTGGTTCCAAAGACATCTCTTTCTAAGCCACCCTATCTTTGCAGCTTGGATATGATGATAAAACATGATCATATATAAAGACACTTTGAGAGTAAGAGCATTATAGAAACACAAGATATTTTCATAACCTTACAGACAGGTTTTGTGCTTTGCGGGTAAAAACCAGAATGAAACCAAAACAATTGGAACTTATAGGATCATTACCCAAATCACTCTTGAAATACAAAATGAGACTTCTAGCTTTATGATGACAATGGCCATGATAATAATAACCATACAGATTTAGACGGTATATCGTGATTTTACAAAATGCTTTCTTATGAGGCAGGCCATGAAAGTGTGACTCTCCCAACTTTATAGGCGAGAATTTTTTGATATTTTCAGAGTATCATGACCATTGGTTATTCAGATACAAAGCAAATAGGCACAAGAAAAGGATTTTTTAAAAAATGCTATAGAACTTACCTAAACCCTGAGTATCTAAATACAAAATGATGCGGTTGTGCCTTTATATTCCCTTACCCACTTTCCTCCTTTCCTGTCAACAACCATACAGAAGCTTACCCTGGGGGTGAGAAGCACAGGCACTCACGATCATATATGACCTAGCAGGTGTGTGATAGGATTATCTATGCCTCTGATACTTGTCGAGGACTGCCCTTCACTCTCCCCTCTAGAAAAATAGGTCTAAATCTCAGGGGTAGGAACTCAAAGTGACTTAATATCTAGCACCCCAGAGGAAAGTAGGACAATCAAAAGGGATGTCAGCAATTTTAAAGAGTCATCCAATTTGCTCCATGAAACCTTCTTTTCTGTTCAGCCTCTGTTAATACTCATGTCACTTAACTGAATTCACATCACAGGGCTTTCCCTAGGCCTTAGGAGGAAAAGAGGGAAAGAGAACAAGAGCTCAAAGATGCGACTAGGATAGAGGATTGTCCTGCTTATTCTTCAAGGAATGAGCTGTACAAACATCATGATAAAGCAAAAGAAATTGCAATAGCCCCTACATGCATCACACCTGGCAACCTGCCACATATCCTAAGAGCAGTAGAAACAGCATATTGTGATACATCAGGAAACCTGGGTTCAAGCTGCAACTAGGCCACTCTCTGTGTGCCTCTGGACAAGTCGCTTCATCTCACTAGGGCTCAGTCTCTTCATCTGAAAAATGGGGGGTGGGGTAGGGGAAATTCATTGCTCTCCAAGTCCCCTCAGTTCTAAAACTATGTGATTCTAGCTATATTATTTCTGCTACAGTTTCTTCCTCTCCACACTTAAAGACTTAATCAGAATTCCTAACAATCATGAGCCAAACTGTACCTCAGGTCATTTCTTCATTGGTCTTATTGATTTTCATTCCCCCAAATCACAAGATGCTAAAAATCATCCAGTCATCTCCCTAGTTTTACAAACGAAAAAGACAGGCCCTGTGGCGGTAAATGCCTAGCACACCTGAAGCTAATTAATCCAATCTTTATTTTACAGATGAGGAATTGAGGTGGGAGAGTTTAAATAACTTGGCCATGATCACACACATCATAAGTAGGAGAGCATTAATTGATCACTCAACCTGCATTTATTAAGCTCTTATCATGGGCTGGGCACTGTGCTAGGAGCTAAGAATGCAAAAACAAAAATGAAGCAATCCCTGCCCTCGAGGAGCCTATGATCTTTCCTGAGAGAAAGAGGTGCATATATGCAAAAAAAAAAAAAAGATACACAGTGATGGGGGGAGAGCTCTACCATCTGGGAGAATCAGGAAAGGCCTCATGCAGAAGGTGGCACAAGCTGAATCTCAAAGGAAATTAGGGATCCTAAGAGGCAAAGATAAGAACAGAGTGCATTGCCAGCATGGAGAGCAGCCAACAGAGATGGGAAATGAAGTGCCCCATATGAGGAGCAGGAAGAATGCTGTTTGCTCAGACTGAAGAGTATATGAATGAAAGTACTATGCCATAAGGCTAGAAAGATAGATTGGAACAAGGATGTGAAAGGCTGTAAATACCAAGCAGGGAAATTTAGATTTGCTGCTGGGGGCAATAGGGAGTCACTAGAGTTTATTGAGTAGGGAAGGAACATGGTCAGACCCTACTGGGAGCAGTAGTAAGTGCCATAGCTGGCATTCAAAGCCACGTCTTCGGATTCCAGATCCAGAACTATTTCCTCTAAGACACAAGGCCAAATCTGAGTAAATGTGGAGCAGGATCCCAAGGTCCCTCTAGTGCTGCCAGGCCATAAGCAAGCAGGGAGCAAACACATCCAAGTCAGTCCTGTACTCCAAGTCTGACGCTGATCAGAAAGACCGACAGATAAGAATGAAGATGTTGTTCTAAGATAGCTGTGGGATACCTGCCTTCAGGCTTTTTTACCCCTGAGGCTAAAGAGCTGCAGATTTCACACTTTTCAGGCAAAGTCAGTATAGACATTTAATCCCTTGACAAATGAGTAGTTATATAAATATATTTTAGGTGAAATAGCCTTCCCTAAACCCTCTCATCATAGTAAATCCTTGTTGGCACTTAACCTCACAGTCTCCATTTGAAAGGCATTTAAGATGACAGCAAAATCTTCGCACTTAGAGACTCTATCTCCCTTTGATTTCTGACCCCATCCTCTCCCATCCCAAAGCATTCTGCAGCCCCTCAACACTGATCACCGCAGACAGCCACAGAGAATGGCAGAGACAGCAGGAATCTGGAGCTGCTTTTAGAGAAACAAGGTGGTAACAAAAGTGCTCTCTATTTACATCCCCTCTGCACTGCCTTTTGTTTCCCTCTGTGCATTTTTTGAAATGTTTTATTTTTGCTCTTTTTTTTTCTTTGACATAGATAATACCACTCTCTAACTCACCAACCCCTGGCCTCCAAATAAAAGCAATCCCTTATAACAAATTGGATGAAATAGAAATAGATATAGAGAAGTAGGTGTAGACTTAGATGTAGATGTAAATATAATTTAGACATAGATGATACAGATATAATCAATGTTTTTTGATGATTAAGGTCACAATTTTTCCTAAAAGAAAAGTATCGGGTTTTTTTATAAAGAGATATAAGGTTCTGGAAGCAAGAACCTCTATTCTAGGGTCCTAGCAACTAGTTTTGAAAATAGCCATTTGTCTACTCACGTGGAATGAGGAACTAACTATGCTGGGAGAGTCTTAAAGGTGCTACTTTAATTAATTACTTATTTGGTGGAGGGAACTCCCAGTGTAAAGACTCTTTCCACCAACAGTGGTCAATAACACATAGTAGTTGCCTAGGGAATTGACAGGCTAGGTGAGTGGCTCATGGTCACAGACTTTCCATGTGCCAAAGGCAGGCCTGAACTAGGTCTTCCTAGTTCCAAGGCCATCCCCTTATCCTCTTATACCACACTCTCAATTTATTTTATCATCTGAAAAAGAAAGGGAGAAGTCATAGAGTCAGAGCGTAGTAGAGATGGAAGGGCCCTTAGAGATAATTTTGTCCAACACCTGTACTTTATAGATGTTGGGCACAGAGGCCCAGAGAAAGCAAAGCTTCTACCCATGCTCATACAGCTAATTTGTCATCGAACTAAGACCCAGCACAGGCTGAAAAATCACAACAAAAATGAGAAAATTTGAAAGACTGAATTGGAGGGGAAAGGCTGTAGACAAATCAGAGGGTTATGTCCACATTTGTACTAAAAGAACTAGAAATCTGTTTAGTTCATCCAGAGAGTTCTCACAGGTCTGTCTGGGTGGGTATGTTACTGACCTTTGGCTATTTTCTGGTAGAAGCAAGGTGGCAACCTGTAAACTCACACTGGATGACTGATGCTGTAAATCTGAGTGAATAAAGGAGAAGTAGAGAAGCCAAACTTCTTACATCATCTACTGTGTTGGTCGCAGGATTTTAGTAACAATTTAAAAGAAATGCAGTGTCTATTTTCTAAAATATCCAATGATGGAGATATTACTCCATGAAAGATGTTTTTCCTTGCTGCGAATGAAATGTTAATCTTCCCAACTTTGAAGACCAAGAAATGAAAACTTTTCTTCAGACGGGATTAAAAAAATGACACAACAGCTGGTTTGTAAGAAGGCCTATGCACCCCTAATATTCCTTTTTAAATTATTTTTCAAAAGCTGTCATGATTTTTTTTGATGTTAGAGTTATTATTTTTCAAAGTCAATCAATAATCAATAAACATGTATTATTAAGTGCTTACTATGTGCCAGGCACTGTGCTAGGTGACGGGGATGCAAAAACAAAATAGTCCTTGTGAAGTTTGCATTCTTTCTAGGAAGGAAACATACGCATATACAAGTGGGTCACAAATAACTGGAGAGCATCAAGAAAGGCTTAAAGGAGATAATAGCACTTGAGCTGAGTGTTGAAGTAGGCTATAAGGTGGGGGCTATGCTATGAATCTATGAAGTGGAGGTGAGGAGAGAGTGCATTCCAGGTCTACAACCAGAGAGAAAGGCAATGAAGTGCCAGGTATGAAGAATAGCACTTTGACCAGATTATAGGAAATGTGTCAGAGAATAAAATAATATGTACTAAGGCTGGAAGGGTATATTGGAGCCAAGTTATGAAATGCTTTAAATATCAAACAAAGGGGTTTATATTTGCTCCTATTACTAAAGAGCTACTTGTTGTTCAGTCGTACCCAACTCTTTGTAACCCTATTTGAGGTTTTCTTGGCAAACATACTGGAGTGGTTTGTCATTTCTTTCTCCATCTCACTTTACGGATGAGGAAACTGAGGCAAACAAGGTTAAGTGACTTTCCCAGGGTCACACAGTTAGTTAAGCGTCTGAAGCCATGTTTGAACTCATCTTCCTGACTCCAGGCCTGGCACTCCATCCACTGCACCACCTAGCTGCCCCAGGAAGCCTCTGGAGTTTATCAAGTAGGAGTAAGACATCATCAAACTGACACTAGGAAAATCACTCTAGCAGCTGTTTAGAGGATAGATTGGAGTAGAGAGAGTCTTGAAGCAGATAGACCAATATAGGAAGTTAGATCTTAAGTCCTAAATGTCCACAGTGCATCTCTGTGTCCCAACAGCACCCCAAAGTCAACATGTTACTAACTCCAAAGGTGAGTTGGTTAGGAGGATATATTCCAGGATGCTTCCATTTCCTTCTCTGGAAACAATTCTCCCTCCTAGAGAAGGAGACCTGGGAAGGAAGGGAGTCTCATGTTGTAGAAATGTTCCCTATGTTCCCATCTCTGTCCATCCCCAGACAATACTACCCATGCTCATCTTCTGAAATAAAATACTAACTCCATTGCTTGACTTTTGAAATCTCTCACAATCTGGCTCCAGCCTATCTTTCCAGACTGATTTCTTGTCTCCCCTTCATAGAGTCTACACTCCAGCCAAACTGGCCTACTTCCTGCTCTTTGTATCCATCTTCTAACTCCACGCCTTTTCACAGGCTGTCCCACATGCCTCAAATGCTCTTCTCCCTCACCTCTGTCTCATACAAACCTTTAATTCCCTTCAGGTCTCATCTCATATGCCACTTCCCTCAAGAGGCCTTTCTTGATTCCCCTATTTGTTATTGGTTCTCCTCCAAATCACATTATATTTTATATATGCATACATATGTATGTATGTGTATCTTGCATTTATTTATCTATGCACATGTTGAATCCACCCAATAGAAGGTATGCTCCTTGAGGACAGGGACCAACTCATTTTTCCCCAGCCCCTGTACATGGATGGTTTGTGTATAAAGTGCTATAAAAAGGCATCAAGGACATGTTTGTCTAGAGATGGACAATATGAAAAATAAACAGACTGAGTATAGATAGCTCTGCTCTCCACAAAATATTAAGGCCTAGAGCAGGGGGGTTCTTAACCTTTCTGTGTGTCATGGACCCCATGAGAACCTGGTGATACCTATGGATCCCTTCTCAGAATGTTTTCAAATATGTGAAGGAAATGTCAAATTTCAGTTAGAAGTTAGTGAAAATAAAGATTGGATTTTTTTCCCATCCAAGTTCACAGACCCACTGAAATCTTTCCACAAACCCCATATGGTTCTGTGGACTCCAGGTTAAAAACTCTTGGCCTAAAAGAAAGCTTCCTATGCATTGGACAGATTTGTCTTTATATCCCCAGTACTTAGCATAGTGTCTGGCACATAGTAGGTGCTTAATAAATGCTTGCTGACTGCTAGTCTCTATGCAAACAGAAACCTTTCTTAATTCCTTGCGGTCTCATACCCATGACGCATATTCATCCCTCTCCTACGACCTTGTCCTTCTCTGCAGTATCCCAATATTTTCATTCTTTTATTGACCAGGTCGGTAGATTGAAGATCATGGAGTCATTCACAACATGATGTTCAGCACAGAGACACTCTGGAAGTACTCCTTCGAAGACACACAGAAGAAGTCAGAGTGGTGGGACAATGGTGTGTTGCCTCTCTGGATCACGGCCCAGAGGCAGGTATTGTCCAAGTCTCTAGGAGAATTGCCAGAGACCTCACTTCTTATGTCTATGGCTAAGAGAAAAGGGAACTGGTTGAGGGAGCAGCTAAGTGAGAACAATCCATTAACAGTATGGTGACCATATGTCCCTGTCCCCTTGGGATTGACTCCATTTTGACCCATGATCCCAGAAATAAGTTCCTATTTGCCTCACATCACTGACCCCACTTCTTTCAGTGGACCCAAAGGCTAGACTTCAACATGACTGGAGTATTTTGAAACTAATTTATCTTACGCAAATCAACAAATACTTATTGAGTACCTACTATGTACAAGGCACTGCCCTAGCTAATGAAGGAACTATAAATACGAATAATGTACACTTCCCAACCTCCAAAGACTTTAATTTTAGTTCTTAGAATTTGGGGCAGGGGGTGAGGGGAGGGGAGAGAAATACATATTTCTATGTGTGTGTGTGTACAATATGCATGTGTGCGTGTATGTGTAGTTGTGTATATATGTATATGTAAACATATATATAGTGTGTATGTGTATATATGTGTATAAAATATGTGTATATATATAAAATTGTTAGACTTTAACTGAAATACACTTAGCCTCACATGTGTATATATTATATTTGTATATGTAAAGAAAGAAGGTGGAATGTGAGTCCCGCATGTGTAGTGAGGATCTATGTATAGCAAGGACGCTGTCCTTGTGTGTGGCTCAAGGGGAGGTAGAATAGACACCTCTAATCTCTCTTCCCACCCCCTCCACTTTCTCCAAAGGAAACTTTCATTCCTGCCAGGAAGGGAAGCAGGAGGTTGGGGCCAGAGATCACTCTGCTCTCCTCAGAGAGAACTAGGCTACAAGTATGTCTACATGTTCCCTTAAATCTTATTAGTCTAGGAGATATGATCAGATTTTATCTAACTTCTGATCACTTTGTCATTTTAGAGGGAAGTGGGACCCCAAGCTTGATATCTAAGGCTTAACTCCTTTCCTATCTAATACCAGTCCTACATAAACATACACAGCAAATAGCAAAGAAGCTCATTTATCCAAATAGTAGCAAAACAGAAATCAAAGAAAGTATGCATAGGAGAATACATACCAGACAATGCAAAATGGAAGAGCTCTCCCATTGAGAGTGAGGTAATTTAGCTCAGAAAGTGTCTGGGATCTCACCCATGGAGAAACTCCCTGAAGTTTCTAAAGTAGCAAACTAGGAATCAGGACATGATGGAGACTGCTCATTCCTGTCATGTGTTCCCCAAGTCTTTTCCTTCAGCTGTCTGAAGTGGGGTTGGCTTCTTCTTCTTCTTTCTTGAAGTTGGAAGCCATGAGTGCTTCAAGCAACTCACCACTTGAAGAGTCCTGAAGAAGACTCAAAGCTTGATGAGTCCCCAGACGGGGCTGGCCCTAAAGAGCCACAAAGGAAGACTCATAGGGGACTGGCTTTGAAGAGTCTGGAAGAGGGACTCTGGGATGACTGGCTGAGAACAGAAGGTCTCACCTCTCACCAACTCTGCCCCACTCCTGATGCAGGGAAGGGCATTCATCTCCACTAATAAGAAAAGAGTCCTACACCAGTGGGCTTTGGGACAGGCTAGGAAGGTGTAATTTTTCATCTTTGTATCTTCAACACTACATATATGGTGGTTTAGGGTGTACGGGGTGTTCAAGGAGGACTAGTACCTCTGTCATTCAGCTCTCACCTGTGGCTTCAAAAAGGTGTAGCATGGGCAGCTGTGTGCCTCACTACTATTATGGTCTAAGTTTACATATACTCCTCCAATGGTTGCTGTATGTATTTGTGAGAAGTGAGCCAGGCTCTCTAGAAAACATTTTGTATTAACTGTCATTACTGTGTTATCTGAGAGTAGTAGTAACTGCCCTGTGGGAACCCAACATGCCAAATCCAACAGAAGTTGGGGAATACTGCCATTTCTTCTCCTCTTTCCCCTTCCCCTTCTCCCTCCCCTTCCTCTTCCCTTTCCTCTTCTTCTTCTTCTTCTTCTTCTTCTTCTCCTTCTTCTTCTCCTCTCCTCCTTCTCCTCCTTCTTCTCCTTCTCCTTCTTCTCCTCCTTCTTCTCCACCCCTTCTGCTCTTCTATTCCTCCTCTTCTTTCTCTTCTTCCTCTTCCTCCTCCTCGTTCTTCCTTCTCTTCTTTCTTCTTCTCCTTCTTCATTTTTACTTATTTATTTATTTGTATGATTCTTTTTTTCCAAAAAGCTGGGGCAATTTACTTTTTGTCCCACATAGTTTTCATTTTTTATTTCTTTAAATATAGCTCTGGAAAGACAGGCTTTTTAAAAAGCCCATTGTGTCTTAAATGGAGGTCCTCGACTTTAAACCCAAATCACTCTGGTTTTCATTGAATGGCCAATAATAGCCCCAACCCAAGCCTCTGTAAGTCATTGTTTAAGTTTTGATGGCTTAGAATTTTCTCAGTGGTGCATGGCACATACTCAAAAATTGACCATGTACTAGGGCATAAACACCTCACAATCCAGTGTAGAAAGGCAGAAGTAGTCAATGCATCCTTTTCAGATCATGCTGCAATCAAAATTATTTGTAATAAAGGACCATGGAAAAATAAACTAAAAATTAATTGGAAACTAAATAATCTAATCCTAAAGAATGAATGGGCCAAAGAACAAATCATAGAAACAATTAATAACTTCATTCAAGAGAATGACAATAATGAGACAACATACCAAAACTTACGGGACGCAACAAAAGCAGTTCTTAGGGGAAGTTTTATATCTCTAAATGCTTACATGAATAAAATAGAGAAAAAAGAGATCAATAAATTGGGCATGCAACTGGAAAAGCTAGAAAAAAAAACAAATTGAAAATCTCTAATTAAATACCAAATTAGAAATAGTGAAAATCAAAGGAGAGATTAATAAAATTGAAATCAAGAAAACTATTAAATTAATAAATAAAACTAAGAGCTGGTTTTATGATTTGGTCAATTTGATTTAAAAAAAAAAGAAAGAAGAGAATGAAGGACAAACCACAACCTACAAGTAGTCCAAGCTGCCCAGTGTGGACCCAACTGATCAGTTCCAGTTGGGCAACTCTTCTCCTCTCTTCTTCTCTCCTCTCCTCAGAGTGTCATGCCCTTACCTGACAGTACTCTGCCCAAAGGAAGGTAAATTTTCATGGCTAAAGCCTACTTTGATATCTCGGGGTTTACTGGCTAGATTTCTTTCTCAAAGACCATGCCAATTCACTCTAGCACTCGTTGATTAGCCAACAATAGGTCCCTGCCCAAACACCCACTTAGTAGTTATTTTGGGGCCCCAATGACTCAAAGTGAATAAAAATAGTAATTGTTTCTCTTTTGGCCAGAAACAACCCTAAGGGTCTTCCCCTCCCAGTTTGATTTGATTTTTTTTTTTATTAAAGGGGCCATCCCTTGGCTCACTTCTTAAAGAGTCCTAATCACTAAATGGGTGTTGCCTCAGTCAAAGTGAGAACTGGGAAAGACCTTAGCTTAAAAAGGCCAAGGTTTCCATTGCATCCTGAGCCATCTCCAGTTGTCCTGATCTATGTTTGGTCACTGAACCCAGATGGCTCTGGAGGAGAAAGTAAAGCTAGTGACTGCACAGCCCTCCCTCACTAATCTAATTCACTTGCAAGTCACGGCATCATCTTTCTGATGTCATGATCCTCTTCAAGAACTAAGGACAAACCATGAGCACATAATGGTAAATTGAGCTATCTTTTGTCTCAACTCTTACCTAGTCCTTGAATGGGCATAGCCTCAGACAAATAGACCTGGGAAAGACCCTAATTTAGAAGAGCCAAGGTGACCCACTGCATCCTAGGCCATCACCAGTTATCTTGACCTTTGTCTTGCTCCTAGACTTCAGTGACTCTGGAGGAAAGAGGCTGGCAACTTTAAGCAGCTCTGCCTCATTTATATCCAGTTCCCAGGCAAGTCAAGACACCCTCATGATGTCATTGGTCCTCTTTGAGAATGAATAATGAACAACAGCAACAATAGCATTGCAACAGCCACACCCCAGTAAAATCACCTTGGCAGATTGGCTAAACCAGGTCAGGGTAACCAACAGGCCTTGAACCCGTCAATGAGTTAGGGGGATGTCCACCCCCAAGCATATGAAAACTTCCTCTGGTGAAATGGGCAGATGAGAACAGTTTGTTCCAATGGCCATGATGGAGGCTAAAGCAAGCACTCAGACCTCAGTCAGACATCAAATATAATTTTGTGCAATTCTGCCTCACTTAAATCCAATTCATAATCAAGTCAAGACATCACTCTTATGATGCCATTGGTCCTCTTAGAAAATGAAAAATAAGGGGGGGCGGAGCCAAGATGGCGACTGGAAAGCAGTAACTGGCGTGAGCTCCCCTCCAAGTCCCTCCAAAAACCTATGAAAAAATGGCTCTGAACCAATTCTAGAACTACAGAACCCACAAAGGGGCAGA
>JAQQSZ010011064.1:0-12341 GCA_028646595.1 Phalanger gymnotis | reverse complement strand
AGAGAGAGAGAGAGAGAAAGACAGAGAGAGACAGAGACAGAGACAGAGAGAGAGAGAGAGAAACAGAGAGAGAGAGAGAGAGAGAGAGAGAGAGAGAGAGAGACAGAGACAGAGAGAGACAGAGAGAGACAGAGAGAGACAGAGAGAGAGAGAGAAAGAGAGAGAATATGAGGCTCTAACTAATGTTTTCTTCCTGGGCTTTGTACCAACAACTTAAAGTCTGAGTATTCTGGCTCAATTTCAATTTGAATTTTTCTAAATTATAATCAAAACAGAGAAAGTTTCCCTAGTGAAAATACAAAATCTTTAAAAATTACAAGTTAACTGGTAAGATTGTACTGTTATATATTGCATTTTCATAAAACAGATGCATTCTATTTTGTAAGCTATCATTTTTGATATAGATGAAAATCATCAGAATTGTGATTCTAACTAATGCTACTTCCCTTCCCCCAGAAGCAGACAAGAGGATAGTATAGGATGGTATAACAAAAAAAAGCTGGTATTAGTGCTAAGTGCATAATTTCAGATCTTCAAAGTAAAGAAATTTTACCAAAACTGTGTTTAGCCTCATCTGGCCTATTCATGAATAGTACAACCAAAAGCAGGTAAATTATTCTCCCTTTAGATTGGTCACTTTATAAAAGGCTTTAGCTTCTCTCATCTACATCAGACTTTACTTTTCTCATGCTTTCCATATTGGTCAGTAGTCTAGATAAAGACTGTTTCCTGTGTTGTGGCATAGTTTCATTTCCCAGAACCAGACCAAAGGTTACTGAGAAGCAGTAGCGGAGATATAATGATACCTTTTTTGTAAGCCATTCTCCCACCATCAATTTCATCATATCTACAGCACAGATGTAGTTAAAGTAGGTGAAGGGATGTGTTTTTCTGAACCTTGATATGCAGAATTGAACTAATACATGTTTATTAAATCTTGAAATCATACCACACTTAAGATATTTTTAAAAAATTAAAAGAGATTCAAAATGTTTATTGGAAAAGCTTGAATTATCAAATCATGATGACAAAAATTCAGGATTGTTATCTCTTGAACAAATGTGCACTAAATCTATGAGATTTTTATTGCAGCATGATTAAAGACTGGCTTGCTTAACAAAACTGTTTGCCAGGATGTTTAGATCCCAGGCCTTGGCGAGAAGGCCTGCTAAAAAAAAGATTGGGTAGAACAAAATTCAAAAGAGCTATTCAAAGAGACAGAGAGTATAGAAACATGAAAATGAGATATATAGTGCCCTGAAAGTAGGCAAATGCTAACAATTTCAATTTAAAAATTAGTAGCTATTATGTAATTTCAAGAAACAAGCTGATGTTGAAAAAATGAGTAGGCAGTAGCAATTTGGGGAGATTGAACCAGTGAAAGATAATTGAAAGAAATCCTGGTGGTCAGTGTGAAATTAAAGGTGGTCTAAGTGGGCTTACTTAGAATCTAGCATATGATGATGATGATGATAATTTTAAAATGTATATAGTGCTTCAAGGGGTTTAAGTCCCCTTACCTACGTTATTATCTATTCTGTTACTTCAGAACAATCTTGGGTGGCTAGGTGCTATTATTATCCCCATTTTATAAATATTAATTAAATATCCATGAACTGTGTTTGTTTCAAATTCTTCCAAGGATATTTTGAGAATATTTAGTTATTACTTTTTAAAATATAAATATAAAATTTTATATAAATATATAAATATAAAATTTGTATAAATATAAAATTTAAAATATAAAAGCTGCTAAAATGTCCAGGTTAAGTATAAAAGACTGGGGATTTATAATAGGAATGGTAAAGTGTTAGGGAATGCAATACAGTTTTGCTATATCTCAAAACAACTTTTTTGGAAACCTGTGAAAGAGAAAGGCTACTATGGCTAAAAGTATAAAATAAGAAAAGAATGAATTGATATCCCATTTAATTGGTGTGTAGAACAAGTAGAAACACTAATAATGCTGCCATATGCCAGACAGAGAAAAGACAAATTTGGCATCATTGAATTATATCATTCTAAAGTTGGAGGGAGTATCTAAAATTATCTTTAAGTCCTACACTGTGATAACAATAGACAAGTTTGCTGTGTCCCTAGGGCATATAGCTGAGGTAACATAACTTCCCTAAATTTGTCACATCTGATGACTAAGATCCACTTTGTCTAATTAATGAGGGTACAAAGGATAATGCCAGATGAAATCTATATTGTCAAGGATGATTCTATTTGGCTGCTCTCTCTTGGTTTGACTCCTTTACTGACTATATCAGGAGACAGTATTTTAAAGGGTCTTCTCCATGTGAGGTCTTGTTGCCCCATAAAAATAGGTCTCAGTTCTTTGCCTGCCTCTTCATTTGTTACTTTCTGTTTTAGGTGAAGGGATTAAAAACTAAGACTTTATGAGTTTGAAAAGGAAACCTTGCAGTTCTGTGTCCCATTATGAAACTGAGTTGAGCCTGGACCCATTTCCCCATAGATTGTTTGGATAGGGATATAATAATAATAATAATAATAATAATAATAATAATAATAATAATAATAATAATAAAGATTACAAAGTGCTTACTATGTGCCAGACACTATGCTAAGTGGTTCATAATTATCATCTTATTTGGGCCACACAACAACCTGGGATAGGCGCTATTATTATCCCCATTTTATAGGTGAGGAAACTGAGACAGGTTAATTTAAGTGATTTGCCTAGGGTCACAAAGCCAGTAATTATCTGACTCTGAACTTGAATTCAGGTCTTCCTGACACCAGGCCTGATACTTTATCCACAGTGCCACCTAGCTGCCTGAGATTATGACCCATAGGTATTGGGTGGGGGGCAGAGAGAGACTGTCTATGTTCCCCTTCCTTCCCTTCCTCCTCATCCTTCTCTTCCTTCTATTCCTCCTTCTTCCTGCTCCTTTTCCTTCACCTTCTTTCTCCTCATACTAACTTATGTAAAAGCTAAAAACAAGTGTATTACAAAGGATCAGAAAGGCTTGTGCAAGAATGTTAAACTTTTACTGGAATAAGTAGTGTTTTCACTGTTGCTAGCAGTCACTGAGAAAGTCTTAAGAACAGAATAGAAGATTTAAAAAATGTATAGCAAGTAAATAGGGTGGCATTAGGAAATGACTCTAGACCATAGGTCACTCACTGGATAGCCACACCTGAGGTACTTGAAGAGCAGAGCATAAATTACCCAGACACTAACTAATTGTGAGCCAATAAAACACAGTTTAACTTGTGCAGGGCCAGTCCTTAGAATTCATGTATTAATATATGCTGTCCTAACTGGCTCAGAGATTGGGTGATTGTCCCCTTCTTCCCTCCAAGTGCTTTTATGCTGTGTCATAGTCAGAGTTTAGTTTTTTTTTTCACTCCTTGACAGTCTTTTTCTTTAGTAGATAATTCAAAAAATATATTCATTTCAATGATATTACCCCAGTATTGATACATGGATCTCCTAATAGTGCAAAGGCCACTTGAGAACTTTCACTAATAACACACCCTCATGCAGGTGCCTCAGGAGACGAGTAAGATGATCTGGTACTCCCATCTCTTTGAAAATTTGCCACATTTGGTTGTGATCCACATAGTCAAAGGCTCTGGTGTAGTCAATGAAGCAGAAGCTGATGCTTTTTGTTTTCTGGAATTCCCTTGCTTTCTCCATGATTCAGTGAATGTTGGTGATTTGATTTGATTTCTTGTTCTTCTGCCTCTTTGAAAACCAGCCCACTCTTTTGGTAATTTTTAGTTCATATTTAACTGAACTCTAGCTTGCAGAATCCTAAGCATAACCTCACCGGCTTGTGAAACGAATGCAATTGCTTGGTAATTTGAACATTTTTTGGCATTCACCTTGTTTAGGACTGGGAAATAAATTGATCTTTTCCAATCTGGTGGCCACTGTTGAGTTTTCCAAATCTGCTGGCATATTGAGTACAGCACTTTAACAGCATCATCTTTTAGAATTTTGAATAGTTTAGTAGGAATTCCATCACCTCCACTAGCCTTACTGTTAGCAATGCTTCCTAAGGCCCACTTGACTTCATTCTCCAGGATGCCTAGCTCTAGATCAGTAACTTCCCCATTGTGCTTATCAGTAATGTTAAGATCTTTCTTATATAATTCTGTATATTCTTGCCACTTCTTAATATCTTTAGTTAAGTTCCTCCCATTTTTTGTCTTCTATCATGCCCTTTTTTTTTTACAGAAACATTCCCTTAATCTCTAATTTTCTTGAAGAGATCTCTTCTTTCTTATTCTGTTGGTTTCCTCTATTTCTTTGCATTGCTCTTTGAGGAAAACTTTTTCATCTCTCCTTTCCTTTCCCTGAAATTCTGCATTCAATTAGGCAAATCTTTTTTTTTCCTTTCCCTTTTGCTTCCCTTTTTTCTTCAGCTATTTATAAAGCCTCATCAAACAACCATTTTGCTTTCTTGCTCTTATTTTTTGGGATATTTTTTGTTTCTGTCTTCTATGCAATATTTGAATCCTCTTCTGGTACTCAAGCTACCTGATCTAATCCCTTAAATCTATTTATCATTTCGACTTCACATTCATAAGAGATATTATTTAGATCATAACACTGCAGTTTGATGGTTTTTCCCTATTTTCTTTAATTTAAATCTGAATTTTCCAAAAAAAAAGATGCTGTTGTAACTCCAAAAGACCCATTTTCACTTTGTTTTTTGCTTTTTCTTTTTTGTGTTTTTTCCTCTTTTGCTCTAATTCTTCTTCCATGACATGACCAACGTGGAAATACGTTTAACATGGTTGTAGATGTACAACTTATATCAGATTGCTTGTTGTCTTGGGCAGGGGAGAGGGGAGGGAGGGAGGAAGGAAGAAAAATTCAGAACTCAAAATTTTACAAAAACAAATGTTAAAAATTATCTTTACGTGTAATTGGAAAAAAATAAAATACTATTAAGGTTAAAAAAAAAGATGCTCACGATCTCAGACGAGTCCATTCCCTGTCTTGTTTCAACTGACTGGATCAGGTTTTTCCACCTTTGCTTGCATAGTATATAATCTATCTGATTTTGATGTTGTGGGTTGTTCAAAAAGAGTGGTTGTTACGACCAGTGAGTTATCTCGACAATACTTTACCTACTTCATTTTGTACTTCAAGGTCAAACTTGCCTGTTATTCCAATTATCTTGATTTCCTGCTTTAGCATTCCTATCCTTATGTTGAATGTGACATCTTTTTTGCGTGTTATTTCTAGAAGATGCTGTAGATCTTCATAGAACTGATCAACTTTGGCCTCTGGCATCAGTGATTGGAGCATAGATGTGTATTGCTGTGATATTGAAAGTTTAACCTTGGACTTGAACAGATATCATTCTGTCATTTATAAGATTATACTCCATTATTGCTTTTCTTACCCTTGTATTGACTATGAAGGCTACTCCACTTCTTCTAAGGGATTCTTGCCCACGGTAGTATATGTAATGATCACGTGAATTAAATTCATCCATTCACATCAATTACATTCACTGACATCCAAGATGTCAGTGTTTAAACTTCTCATCTTCTGTTTGACCACATCCAACTTATATTAGTTCATAGATCCTACATAACAACTTTCTATGCAATATTTATCTTTACAGCTTCAGACTTTCCTTTTATCGCCAGACACATCCAAAGCTGACCTTCCTTTTATCTTTAGCCCAGCCATTTTATTCTTTCTGCAGCTACTTATAGTTGTCCTGCCTTCTTCACCAGTAATATCTTGGACATCTTGTCATGTAAGAGGCTCATCTTCCAGTGTCATATCTTTGTATCATTTTAATACTGTTCATGGGGTTTTCTTGACAAAGATACTGGAGTGGTTTGCCATTTCCTCTTCCACTAGATCCCCTTTTGTCTGAACTCTCCACTATGACTTGTTCATGCTGGGTAACACTGCATGGCATAGCTCAGTTTCATTGAGCTACATAAGCTCCTTCATCATGACAAGGCGGTGATCCAGGAAGGGTAGATGTTCGCTAAGCATCCCTTCAATAATAAATTCTAGAATTTTGCTAGAAATACAAGAAAAGCTTGCTGGCCTATAGTTTAGAGATTCCACAGTTCAATAGTTTTATCTTCTATGTTTCATCTTCGATTAATTTCACATCTGCCTCAATTGCTAGTCTTGTCTATAGATAATCATACAGTATTGATCAGGTCTTCCATAAGATCTTTCCTTATCCTCCAGTTGTTAGTGTTCACTAACTCCTGATCACTTTGCATTTATTTATATTTACTCCCCCTGCTCAAGAAATTCCCCGGGGTCTTAACGGCTATATGATTAAACACAAACTCCTCAATTTGGCATTTAAAACACCACAATCTAGCTCCAGCCTATCTTTTCAAGATCATTGCACATTTTGCCCTTCATTCATTCTACATTCCATCCCAATTGGATTCTCATTTAAGTAGGAGTTTAGTTTGATGACCTTGTGAAGTACCTTTATAAACTTTGTTATTCATTTAACATCTTGAGAAATAAGAGAAGCATAAAATAAAAATGAAAGGTTGAGCTAAATTTCACTGAGAGTTGATCCTGATTATAAGGAAAATGGATGAAGAGATATTAATAAATTAATTTTAATTATAATTCTGGAAATCTCAATGGAATAAAAGAATATATAGCATGCTTTTTCCCCTACGAAATGAGGCTTCCACCATGTTTCCAACACATCTGTCACACATGTAGTAGATTTATGGAACAATATGGACAACAGTAGTGTAGACTGTATAAGCATAGTTGTGTTAATACCTACATTGTTGGAAGGAGTGCATATATTGATTCAATTGCAGATTCAAAGAAACGTGGAAAGCTAGTCATTTATGATCACTACATATTTTTGATATTAAGCATCAATCACAAAGTTGTATAACAGAATCTCACCATTTACTTTAAAACAAATCATAGAAATGACTCTTTGGGCCAGCTGTTAAAAATTGTCTCAGAAAAGAAAATAGCAATGATGTCACATCTCTTTAATTAATAATCCTCTGGAAAAAAAATTAGCCACTTAAAATTTGTTATCTTTATGCCATCCTTGCTGCCACAAAGTACTATATCCAGTGTACTGGAAAACAAGCACAGTTATTAATTTTCATTACTGTGTTTAAGAGTGGGTGAATGCATGTTCATGATCCATGTGGAAAATGAAAACTGATTTGTCCCCTGGAGAGCAAATTACCAACTCTGGGTTCTAAAACAACAGAAGAGAAATAACTTTGAATAGTTGCTTTGGTAGAGGACTGTTATGTCTCCAGATGTTATTTTTTTCTACTTGGCAAGTGAATTAAAATTTAAAAGTTAGTACATACATACATTTTAATTTTATTTTATCAAAGGGAATGACAAATAAATTCATGATGGGAAATAGCTGTGTGGTACCTTTCAGGTGGTGAAAAATCAAGTGCTGAACTTTTGAAAGGAAATATTTATTTAACTTAGGTCACTCTCTTCAAATTTAGTTCAGTGTAGACTAGATAAGATACTATAAACCATGACCGTACATCTTTAGCTAGGAGATATTATATACTACAATATAATCAGCTAATAATTATTAAATGCCTGTGGTTTGCATAACATACTAAGTCAGTTGTTGAGTGAGAAACAAAGTTTAGAGAGGACCTAGCCCATATCCTCCTGGATCGTAGACTCTAGTAAGAGAATAATAGACCAATACAAATAGCTATAATACACATTATTGTATAAATACTTAAGAAAGTTACCAAAATACTATAAAAATCTGGGGGTTGAAAGTCATTAACACTTTTGAAAGAATCAAGGAAGGATTCCTGGAGTAATTAGCATATGGATTAGATTTTAAAGTTAGGACTCAACAGAGAGGAATTCAGAAAATCATTTGATTTGTATAGGACATGGAATATACATATAAGCAAGAAAGTCATATAAGGTAAAGCTAAAGAGGTAGGTTGTTCCGTATTGCAGAGAGACCTGAACACCTTCCAGTAGTCATTCTTACCATAGGTTGTGATGGCATGGCTGGGGACACTGAGTCCATTAGATAAAACATTTATTAGACAAAATGTTTAATAGACTCTTACTATGTTCTCAGCACTATGCTATGGCCCATGCTCTATGACTGACTTTGCTAACAGTTCTAAATGTGTAGATGGAATTCTTTGATAAGTACCGAGATCCCCCAATACATAAAGGTCTTCAAGCAGAGGTTGGATGATGAGTTGTCATAGGTGTTGTAAATGGAAGTCATGTTTTAGGATGGATTGAATGACTTTCAAAACCCCTTCTCACTTTGATTCTATATTATTTTACATCCCTATTATGCATTTTATAACACCTGTACTTTTTAGTATTTCTTTCATGTTATTTAAGCACCTAAATTTTTGTGACACATTAAAAATTCACTCAAGTGAAAGTTCTCTCTCAAAAGTTACCAGGTCTCCTAAAGGCCAGATGCAGTTGTCTTTTCCCAGTCTGTTTCATGCTCACACCATCTGTGGCTTTTGATAGTGCTGACCAGTTCCTTCCTCCTCCCTTCCTCTCTTGGATCCCCTTCTAACTCTCCAGGCTTCTTTCTCCAGCATACCTAGCAGATATCTCACCCTGGAAGATCTTTCCACCATGAAGCCCTTTACTTTGCTTGGTCAATTTCTCCTAAAACTTCCATTTAACATCATTCACTACATTTATGGCTTGATTCTAACTCTCTAGACTTCTTTTTCCACCATACTTTTACAAAATAACTTCTTCCTCCAACCCTAGGTTATGGCTTCCTTTTGTTTGTGTGGTTCCTGCTCCCCTCATTAAAAAGTAAGCTCCTTCCATCATAATGGTTGGGACTGTCTTTTTGTTTGTATTTGTAATCCCAACACTTAGGATTTTGCAGCACATAATAAGTGCTTAGTAAATGGTTGTTGTCTTGACCACACTTTCCTCCTAGACATACTCTCTCTTTTCTGGGGCTTAATGACACTTCTCTCTCTGGATGTTCTCCTATCTGCCTGACCAAACCTTAATCTCTTTTTAAAACTCATCAGCTGTACCATACCTATTAATTGCGGGTTCATTCTAAGGTTCTATCCTAGGGCCTCATCTTTTTGTTTCTCCACATGCTCTTTCAGTAACTATCTATCTATCTATCTATCTATCTATCTATCTATCTATCTATCTGTCTATCTATCTTAGTTTTATATATATATATATATATATATATAGAGAGAGAGAGAGAGAGAGAGAGAGAGTTAAATTGTTATATAATTATATGGTGTTATATACATGTATAGTTATATCACTATAGATATGGTTAGATGTAAACATAGATACAATCACTATAAATACATACAACCAGAGACTCCTCTATTAATTTTAGTCCCTCATCACAGTACCAGTTGCTTATTGACAATTTATTTCAAATTAGATATCTGGGAGGCATCTTGAACTCAATATCTCCAAAATGGAACAGATTATCTTTGCCCCCAAATCCTGGCCTCTAAAACTTTTCTATTTCTGTCAAAGGAAATGTTCTTATCATTATCCTTAACCACCTCTCCCTATATATCCAATCAGTTGCCAAGTCTTGTAATTTTTACCTCCATAAAATATTTTGCATCCTAGTCTTTATCTCTACTCACACAACTACCTATTATTTTAGTAGAAATCCTTGTGACTACTCACCTGGAACATCAATTGCCCTGCTTCAGCTTATCTTGCAAACTGCCCCCACAATGATTTTCCTTTCACAATTAATAAATTGTAATGGCTCTCTATTGTTTCTGGTACAAATTATAAGCTCATCTGTTAATCTTTTAAAGACTAGTTTTCCCGGTTAATTGGATATTATTCCCCTCTTCCACTGTGTGAAGTCAGTAAAACTAGTCTTTTCTCTGTTCCTTTTCTCTCTTTTTCACATGTAGAATTTCCTCTCTCATTCCTGGGATCACATCAAGTCTGAAATTCATACCTCCTCATTGCTCCCTGCCTGTTGGTGCCCTCCATTGACTGGAGAAGGTGAAAGGTAGATATTAGAGAGCCCTTGCAAATACTCCATTTAAGGAGCGTGCCTGAGGCGGCCGTCTTATCATTTCTCATCTGACTAAGAATTCATCATGTCCCCACAAAAGGTAACCTTGCTTCCCTAGTTTCCTGATTTTCATCTTTTTATGTGTTACTCCCCCACTAGATTATAAAATTCTTGTTTAAACCAGAAGAAAAAATTCTTGTGGTACATTTCAACATTTCTTGTTACACTTCTAGAATTGCTGTGAATGAGTAAATGTAAAAGTGTATGAAAATCAAAGGAAAGGTAATGAAAGGCAAATTAATCAAACATTTATAGACCTCAATAAAGAGTTTATTTTCAGTAAGGTCAATTGGCCGAATTAATTTGTTCAGCCTTAGCAATCATTTGTTAAGGATTTAATACTTAGTGTCTTTACTTACTGGAAAATATAAATGTCCAGCTTAAATTTAATTTCTCCAGATCAAATATTTTAGTCTCTAGTATTCTTCTTGAATAATGTCTCTTATAAGATCCAGAGGCTTTACAAGGTTAAATAAGCATAGAATGAACATTTACTTCTCTAAATTTAATCTTACTTTCTAAAACCCAATAGCAATATATTATTTTAGGATACAAAATCAGAGAAAATAGATCCTATTGGTGTAGAGATCTTCAGTTGTCAACACAAGCATCTTTTCAAAAGAACTCAAAAGAAAATTTAGAAGAAATTTAATTAAAACTGTCTATTCTGAATTCATTGTCTAAACTGTATGAGCTACATATTATGTAACTTTCCAATCAGGCCTCTTCCAAAGGTATGTATATCGAAACAAGTGAAAGTCCTTTCTTAAGAGACATCTTCTTACAAATTCATAAATTTGTGTCTCATTGAGGGTCACAATGGCAGAATTATTTTGGGCCTGTTTTAATGCAGTGAGAAAGCAATGTGGCAAAATGGAGAGGAGTTCGGAAGTCACAGATCCAATTTCTGCCTCTGACACATAAAGGTTTTGTAACGCTGATCAAGTTATCCTACCTCTCAGTGCTAGGGAAATGTCTAAGATTATAATTTGCAGAGACAGTGCTGATTTGCTTTGTTAAAGGGTATTTTCCTACCTGGGAATTCATTATGTTAATGATATCATCCCACTATAATGGAGCGTATTGATATTTTCCAACTAGATATCACAATGCCTAGAATACTGAATGCAGAATGAGGACCTGAGTTCAAACTCTGCTTCAGACACTTAAAAGATGTGGTACATCTACCTACCTCAGTTTTCTCATCTGTAAAACTGGGATAACAAAAGCATCTATCTCCCCCAAAATAGCATTATCTCTCAGATTGTTGTTGGAATAAAATGAGATAACAGTTGTAAAGTGTTTTGTAAACTTTAAAATGCTATATAAATGCTGGGTATTGTTACAATATGTATCACTATCATTATTGTTGTTGTCAAATTTCCTTAAATGAAGGGCATCATTTTTGAATATTAATTGGATCATATATATTTAGAAGTAGATAGGCCTTTGGAAGTCATACTCAAATCCTCTCATTTTATAAAAAAGAAACCTAAGTCCCAGAAAAGCTAAGTGATTTCTAAGTGATCAGCAGAGCCAGGATCCAAACCAAGACCTCTGATTCCAAATTCAGCACTCTTTCCACTGCAATTAGTACTTTTTCTTCTCATTCACATTTTAGCCAGTAAGGTAAAGAACTCAGTCATTGTGAATGATAGCATTTGATTCAATACTGTTCACAAGGAAGCGTTCATTGATGGCTCCAGCCCACTTTTCCAAACATCATACACTTCCTGATTTGTACAGCCTCACACACTTGACATTGCTATTTCTCAAAAATGATATGCCATACTTTCACCTCTATGTTTGCCCTTGCTTTCCCTTATGTCTTGAATGCCCATCCTCCTTATTTTTGGCCAAATCCAAAGTTATATAGTATTTCCAGCGATAAGTGAATGATTCCTGGAAGAGCTATGGCATTAGTGACTAAAATTCCCTAAATCCTAAAGCTAATATTGTAAATAAAATATTGATTGCCCAGGTATTTTATCTTCCCCACTTTCCCAACAACATCTCCAATAGTTAAAGTCCACCAAGGGTAATGGGACACTCTTAAGAATGCAATTCTGAAGACACAAAAGCAAATATTCCCATTAAACAGGAAAAGAGGGAACGTAGTCTAAAATGATTGATGTGCAATGAATCAACCAATTTAGATTTCTTTAAAATATATACAGAAGAAGGAAGCAAGGACAGGTAACAGGAAGATTGCAATAATATTTGATGGTAATGGGTGAATTGTGTGATGAATGCTAAATGTCAGAATGAGCT
>JAQQSZ010011063.1:0-12342 GCA_028646595.1 Phalanger gymnotis | reverse complement strand
CTAAGAACTCAATATTTCACAAAAATATTCCTGGAAAAATTGGAAAATGGTGGGGCAGAAAATGGGCATGGACCAATATCTTACACAATATACCTAAATGAAATCAAAATGGGTTCTTGATTTAGAAATAAAGGCTGATACTATAAGCAATTTGGGAGAGCAAGGAATAGTTTACCTATCAGATTTATGGAAAAGAAAAGAATTCATGACCCAACAAGAGATAGAGAGCATTATAAAATGCAAAATGAATGATTTTGATTATGTTAAATTGAAATGTTTTTGTATTTAAAAGGGCAATGCAACAAAGATTAGGAGGGAAACAACATTGGGAGAAAATTTTTACAATCAGTCTCTGATAAAGGCCTCATTTCTAAAATATACAGGGAACTGAGACAAATGTATTGCAATATAAGTCATTCCCCAATTGAGAAATAGTCAAAGGATATGGACAGGCAGTTTTCACAGGAAGAAATTAAAGATATCTATAAGCATATTAAAAATGCTCAAAATCACTACTGATTAGAGAAATGCAAATTAAAACAACTCTTAGGTACTACATCTCTCCTGTCAGATTGGCTAAAATGACAAAACAGGAAAATGATAAATACTGGAGAGGATGTGGGAAAATTGGAGCATTGTTACATTGCTGGTGGAGTTGTGAGCTGATCCAGTCATTCTGGAGAGCAATTTGGAAATATACCCAAAGGGCTATAAAAATGTTCATACCCTTTGACCCAGCAATACCACTTCTAGGGTTGTATCCCAAAGAGATCACACAAGTGGGAAAAGGACCCATATGTCCAAAAAATTATAGAAGCTCTTTTTGTAGTAGTTAAGAATTGGAAATCAAAGGGATGCCCATCAATTGGGGAATGACTGAAGAAGCTGTGGTATATGAAGGTAATGGAATACTATTGTGCTAGAAGAAATGAGGATGATAGGGACTTCATAACAACTTGTAAAAACCTACACAATATAATGCTGAGTGAGCAGAGCAGAATAAGGAGAATATCATATACAACCACAGATATATGGATTCTGTGAGGACTAAGCCTGATTAACTTTGCTCTTCTCAGCAACACAATGTGCAAAGACAACTCCAAAGGACTCATGATGGAGAATGCTATCTATATCCAGAGAAAGAACTATGAAGTATGAATGCAGAGTGAGGCGCACTTTATGCCAGCTTTTTTCCCCCTTTTATTTTCTCTTTTTTGTTTTTGTTTTGGGTTCTTTTTGGTTCTGTTTCTTCTTTCTCATGATTAATTCCATTGGTCATAATTCTTCTCCACAACTTCACTAGTGAGTAAATAAGTTCAATGCACCATGCTGTCTTGGGGGGGTGAGGGAGGGAAGAAAATCTGGAACTCAAAATAATGTAGAACTGAGTGTTGTAAACTAAAAATTAAAAAAAAAGAAAGGCTGATACTATAAGCAAATTAATGGGCCATGATCTGTGGATAAAAGAAAAATGTTATGACAAAACAAGATAGAGAGCATTACAAGAATGTAAAATGGATAATTTTCAATACATTAATTTAAAAATGTATTTTGCATAAACAAAACCAATGAAGACAAGATTAGAGCATAAGCAGAAAACTGGGAAATTTTTTATAACAAATTTCTCTGAAAAAGAGCTCATTATGAAATGTAGATTCAAATAACAACTAATTAAAGAAATGCAAATTAATACAATGCTGAGGTATCACTTCACACCTATCTTATCAGTTATTTATATACAGAAAAGGTAAATGTTGGAGGGATGTGGCAAAATTGGCATAGTAATGCACTGCTGGTCAAGCTGTGAAGTGATCTAACAATTAGGGAGAGCAATTTGTATCTGTGGCCAAAGAGCTATAAAGACTGGGCCTATCCTTTCACCCAACATTTCCCCTACTAGTCTGTATTCCCAAAGAGAGCAAAAAGAAAAGAGAAAAAAAAAAAAAAAAGTAAGGTTATATATATATGGTGTGTATGTGTGTGTGTGTGTATGTGTATTTCTATTAGTTTTTTTCTGTGTTGGCAAAGAATTGGGAATTAAGGGGTGACATGACCCTTTATTTGGGGAATGCCTGAATAAGTTGTGGTATATGATTGTAAAGGAATATTATTGTGGTCAAGAAATTTTGAGTGGGATGCTTTCCAAAAAACCTGGAAAGACTTAGATAAAGTAACGCTAAATGAAATGAGCAAAGTGAGGAGAACATGGTAATAGTAATCACAATATTTAATGAAGAGCAAATGTGAATGACTTAGTTATTCTAGGTAATATGACGATGTAGGACAATTCCAAAAGACTTATGATGAAAATTCTATTCACCCCAAGAGAAAAAAACTGCAGTTTGAAGTGTAGATAGTTATTGTTTCTATTTTGTTTTTCATGTTGTTTTGTTTTTTCTCTATTCTTTCACAACATGATATATATAGAAATATGATTTCCGTATCTGAACATATCTAATCTATATCAAATTCCTTGCCTTCTCATTGAGGGGAAAGGGAGGGAGAGAGAGAATTTGGAATTAAAAAATTTTAAAAAAGGAAAAATAACATGTAATTGGAAAAATAAAATACTAAGCAAAAATAAAATTAATGTGCAGTGGTGGGAATAGAAAAAAAAGAATTGTTCTGTCCTCTGTGAGATGAAAAGAAGCAAGTAAGACTTAGAACCTGTTAGTGCTACTTGGACAACTTAAATGATATAACATAATACATCATTATGGAAGACAAGATCATCAGAGCATCATGGGCATCTACAACAGAAGAGTGAGGAGTACAAAATCAATCTTTTGCTATTTTTTTTTTACTTTTCCTTAATGCCGGCTCTGCTTGGGATGTAGATATCCTATGATAATAAAACAGATGAACCAGGAGACACATCCTCCTTTTCTTGAGGCTAGTCTGTTACTTAATATAGTGAAACAAGTTGCACTTACTCTTCTCAAGCATTCTAGATACCCACAAATTTGACCTACTTGATGCTTCCCATTTGCATCAATACATAACCATTCTCTATCTATAGTTATTGTTAAAGCTCAGTTAAGGTGCTGAATACAGTGATTTTTTTTTTCCTGAATTAACACTCCCACCTTTGCCTGATATTACTATTTGCATATAGGCAGTATTGTGTAAGCACCATATTCTACATGAAACTCTTTTTTTTAATCTCAATTCATCTCAATACTCCCTGTACAGTTTTTCTTTGCAACTACTTTGTAAATGTTTTGTATTATGTATACATGTGTCTGCATAATGATGATGGTGATGATGACAATGATGATGTTGATTATGATTTATAGAGTGCTCCCTATTGCCAAGTACTGTGCCAAGCATAATTGATTCTCAGAACAACCCCGGAAAGTAGGTGCTGTTATTAGCCCCATTTTGCAGATGAGAAAATTGAGGCATGCATAGGTTAACTGACTTGCTCAAGTAAAATATCTAGTCAAAGGCTGAATTTGAACTGAGATCTTCCTGAGTCCAGAAGCTATGTTCTATCCACTGAGCAATTTAGCTGTGCTGTAATAGCATAGTGACTATTTTATGTCTTCCAAGTGAGAGCTAATATATTTCCTGCAAGAAGAACGTGAAGGTACTCAAATAACACCAGAATATATTCCATGTTCTTAGGAAGATGGAAATCCTCTTAAAAAGAGGCAAAGCTGCCCACCCAGCTTAGCCCATTTGGGCCTAGCCCAGCCTGGCTTGGCTCTGAGGGGGAACCAGAAGGCTCTGGTGGAAGCCCAGGTGGTATATATCTGCCTCTTAAAGTTGGGAAAAGGTGGGGCAGAGCCAAGATGGCAGCTGGAAAGCAAAGACTTGCCTAGGGCTATCGTCTAGGACCCTCCAAAAACCGATAAAAAATGTCTTTGAACAAATTCTAGAACTGCAGAACCCAATCAGAATATATGCTGTCTTGGAATGGCTTGGAGGGTAGACATGGAGAGAAAATTTGTAATTCAAACTCTTGTGAGAATCAGTGCTGAAAACTAAAAATATTAAGTAAATAAATAATAATAAAAAAGAAAAATAGTTGGGAAAAGGAAAACAACTTTTTGAGTATTAAAGATGCCTCCTAAATTCAAATGACACCTAAATAATGATGAAAAGTGAAAGGAGAAATCTTTTAGAAGATGATTCAAATGAAGAAGATGCTTTTTTTTTTTCCTTAAGGGGCCCATCTTGTTGAAAATTTGGACTTCTGGATGACAAAATTATGCATGTACAGAATCAGGTGGATGAAGTAATTGACGTCATGCAAAAAATATTACAAAAGTGGTTGAAAGAGGAGACTGGATGTGCTGCAAGACAAATCAGAAAGATTATCAGGTAATGCAACATCTTTCAGCAACAGATCTAAACAGCTTAGAAGACAAATGTGGTGGTTTGGATACAAAATGAAGGCCATCATGGCTCTGGTTGCTGTTATCCTTTTGCTGGCGATTATCATTCCTATTGTCCTGAAATACTGGACTTGATTTGCTGACCAGAAATCTTCAATAAAACAGTTCTGGGACAATTAAAAAAAGAAGATTGTTGCATAATTTAATGAAACATAGTATATATATATATATATATACATATATATATATATATGACAATCAAATGTGTTTTTTTCTCAAGAAGTAAAAACACGTGTCCAGTTCAAATTGGAGCATTGATAGCTTCCCAATTAGTCTCTTCCCCTTCACCAAAATATGCTCTCATGAATTTATTTTAAAACAGAAATATCTACCTTGCCATGTTATAGGAACCTAATTTGAAACTAGATACCTGCCAATACATTATTTGTATAAAGAGTTAAACATTGATGATGATATTTATAATTCAACACAATTTCCTATAGTAAACTAGCAACGTGAGGATTTATTGCATCAATTTCAAGGATAGAGTGAGAAGTTAGAGATGAAATATTATGTAAAAAGGGATAGCAACCATTTAGTTAATGATTACAAAATGTACAATTTTTCTCATGTAAAAAATTAGGTTTTGGAAAGGGTTTCCATATATTTATGGAGACACTAATGTTTTAGTACTGCTACTTTCCACTGTGACTAAAGACATTCCAGTAAACCTATTTTGCCTGTAAAAAAAAATGCAAAGCTTCAGGCAATGGAAAAAAAAAATAATAGTGACCTATTCCCAAACTGGAGAAAGGGAGATTTGATGCTTATCGAGATATTCATGTAGTAGAGTCACATAAGCTGTTAAGTGAAAAATTATTCAGCAAATGCCAAAGGAAGAAGTCAAAGCAGTAGTGACCAAATTCTCATCTGTTATGATCAGATGAATTTCATGTGTCTCATAATCATCAAACAACTTTGTTAACCATTCCTGGTTATTCACCTAAAAGTTTGTTAGTTCTTCATATGCAAATAACTGAAGTTTACAGCATTCTTCATTCATGCCATTTTTCTAGAGTTTCTTTACATTCAGATGAGAAACTGATATAATTCTAAATAAGACTTTGCTTTGGTAATTCTTTTTCTTAGAACGCTGAGCAGAGGTGAACTGAAGGCAGACAACTCAACAGGCTTTTCTCAGGAAAACATATGTCTTAGACAAGTGAATATTAAGGATTAATACCTTAAATAATCCATAACTTGAACAAGTTGTAGGAAAATGAACTTGAGTGATTACTGGGGAAATTCTAGAACAGGTCGTAAAGGAAAATTTGACAAAAAATTAGAAAGAGAAGTAAAGATTATGAAGAGCCAATACATGAACATTCTTTCCCCAGTTAGAATTTAAGCTCCTTGGGTCGAGGGACTATTTCACTTTTGTCTTTGTAACCACAACACCTAGCAGAGTATCTGTCACATATTAATAGCTTGATAAATATTTGTTGATAATAATATAACTGAATTGGGCTGAAAGAATTAATGTATGTAACTGAACAAATAACTCATGGCTCAGAATATCTTGCAGAAGAATATTCACTTTGTGATAGAAAAGCTTAATTTAAAATAGGATTTCATAATTCAGATGAAAAATGTGACTTATCATATTTTAATATAGTTACATTTGATATTAAATGAAACATATTTAATTAAATAATTTTTATGTTTCTAAGAAATGATAGACAGTAGGGGATATAGTTACATTCACAAACAATAATATACCAGGTAAAGAGCCCTAGAATTTCATTCAAGGGTGAAAACTGGAGCATGACTGCTACCAGCTGAGAATAATACTGAATGTCACAACAAATTACATAAACACAGAAATTACAGGAAGGTCATTTGGATCACAAAGTTTATAATGATTCCCTCTAGCATTTAGCACCTAAGGGAGTAATGTCTTAGGATTTTAGTATTGACATTTAATGCAATACTTAACGTTTAGCAGAAATCTTTTATAAATGATGACAATCATAATGATGCTATGTAAACTTTATTAATAAGAATGGCATTTAAAAATAAATGGGAACCTCAAAATTCTCTTTTTATTTCCAAAATATAATAACTTTGAGCTGAAATCACTGTGTTGACAAGATAGCACATTTGAAAGCTATATACAAAGAAATGTTTGACAAAAAGTGAGAGGAAATTTTGTCACTTTACTACCCAAAAATTGAAAGCAATTTCAAAATAGGAAAATTTGAAATTATATTTTATTTTCAGATATGGTAAGGAACTGTATAGAAAGCCATCATTTTATTTAGATAACATTCACACATATGTATATAATAGACACATACATTACTAACTATATATAGTACACATGTATGTAGGTCGTGTTTTTGCACATACACATAAAAATGCATTTATTTTATTGATTTATGTTAACATTTTATTTCTCAAATGTACTTCCCTTTCACCCATTGAGAATCTTTTTAAATAAAAATCAGGGATCTAGGGATATTTATGTGAAGTGTTTTGTAATTGTGTTCATATAGTTCCTAAATTTGTCTTGACAGGTAGACTCCCAAATATTATTCATTGTCTACAATTACTTTAAATGGAATTTCTCTTGCTATCTCTTGCTATTGGGCCTTGTTAGTAATATATGGACATATTGATTATTTATGTGGGTTCATTTTATTTACTTCAAATTTGCTAAAGTTATTGTTTCTTGTAGTTTTTTAGTTGATTCTATAGGATACTGTAAGTATACCATCATATCACCAGCAAAAAGAGATAGTTTTGTTTCTTCATTGCCTATTTTAATTCCTTCAATATTTCTTCTCTTATTACTAAAGCTAACATTTCTAGTTCAATACTGAATAACAGTAGTGGTAATGGACATTGTTGTTTCATCTCTGGTCTTATCCCCATTACATATAATGCTTACTGATGGTTTTAGAGAGATGTTATCATTTTAAGGAAAAATTTCATTTATTTCTATGCTTTCTAGTATCTTTTATTTTATAGGAATGGCTATGGTATTTTGTCCAAAACTTTATTCTTTATCTATTGAGATAATCATATAATTTCTATTAGTATTGTTACTGATATGGCCAGTTATGTTGATAGTTTTCCTAATATTGAAGTAGCCCTGTGTTCCTGGTATAAATCCTTCCTGGTCACAGTGTATTATCTTCAGGATAAATTTCTGCATTCTCTTTGCTAATACTTTTTTTTAAAATTATTTCACCAATGTTTAGAGGAATTGGTCTATAATTATCTTTCTCTGTTTTGTCTCTTTCTAGTTTAGTCATCAGCACCATATTTCTCTCATAAAAGAGAATTTGATAGTACTCCTTTTTGCCTGTTTTTTTCCCCAAATAATTCACATGACATTGGAATTAAATGCTTTTTAAATATTTGGTAGAATTCCATTTTAAATCCATCTGGCCCTGGAGATTTTTTTTTGGAGAGTTCAGTGATGACTTGCTCAATTTATTTTTTTCTGAAATGGAGTTACTTATGTGTTTTATTTCCTCTTCTGTTATTCTTGGCAGTTCATATTTTTGTAAATATTCTTACATTTCCCTTAAATTGTCAGATTTATTGCCATACAGTTGGGGGAAATAGGTCCTAATTACCACTTTAATCTACTCTTCATTGGTGAGAAATTCACCCCTTTTATTTTTGATAGAGATAATTTTATTTTCTTCTTTTTTTTAAATCAAATGAATGAAGAGATTTATCTGTTCTATCATTTGTAATGAAGTAAGTTCTTAGTCTTATTTATTAATTCAAAAATTTTCTTACTTTCATAAAAATATTTTATTTTTATTTTCCCCATTAACTTGAATTTTTTTTAACACTTATTTTAAAATTTTTGAGTTTCAAATTCTCTCCCTTCCTCCCTCCCCACACACCCTAATTGGGAAGACAAGTAATTAGATATACATTATTCATGTGTATTCATGCAAAACATATCCTTAATAATGTGAAGGGAAACATAGATTAAAAAAAAAACTCAAGAAAAATAAAGAAGTTTAAAAAATGTTTCAATTGGTATTCAGAAACTATCAGTTCTTTCTCTGGGGATGGATAGCATTTTTAGAATAAATCCCTCAGAGTTGTCTTAGATCATTGTGTTGCTGAGGATTCCTAATCATTCATAGCTGATCATCCTACGATATTGCTGTTACTTTGTACACAGTACATTTTACTTTGCATCAGCCTATGCAAGTTTATCTGAGAGCATCTTGCCCATCATTTCTTATAGTACAATATCATTCCATCATAATCACATACTACAAATTGTTCAGCGATTCCCCAATTGATGGGCATCTGTTCAGTTCCTAATTCTGTGCCCTTAGAAATGAGCTGCTATAAATATTTTTGTATATTTAGGTCCTTTCCATTTTTGTTTTCTATCTCTTTTGGTATGCAGACCTAATAGAGATATTGCTAGTTCAAATATATTCATGGATTTTTCTTCATTCAGGCATAGTTTCAAATTGTTCAACAAAATGTTTGAATCATGGTACAACTCCATGAAAAGTGCATTAAGGTCTCATTTTTCCCATTTCCCCTCCTACATTAGTTATTTACCTTTTCTCTCCCATCAGTCAATCTATTAAGTATGAGATAGTACCTCAGAATTATTTTAATTTGCATTTTTGAATTGATAATGTATCTTCCCAAATGACTATAGATAGCTTTGATTACTTCAACTGATCATATCTTTCAATCATTTTTCAATATGAGAATGACTCTTATTTTTATGAATCGGACTCAGTTCTCTATATGTTTGAGAAATGAGGCCTTTATCGTAGAAACTTGTTTCAAACATTTTTTTTTTTCACATTTGCTATTGCTAACTGCATTTTCATTAGTCCTGTTGCCCCTCACCCATTTATGCAATCATCTCTCTCCTTTTATCCTGTCCCTTCACAAAAGTGTTTTGCCTCTGACTACCCCTTACCCTAATCTGCCATCCTTTCTATCACCCCACCTTCTTTTACCCCTTTAACTCCTACTTTCTCATAGGGTTATATCGATTTCTATACCCAACAGAGTGTGTGTTTTATTCCCTCTTTGAGCCAATTCTGATGACAATAAAGTTCACTCCTTCCCTCTCATGTCCCCCTTCTTCTCTCCACTACAAAGGCTTTTTCTTGATTCTTTTATGTGAGATAATTTACCCCATTCTATTCCTTTCTTGCTCTTTTTCCCAGTACATTTTTCTCTCACCCCTTAACTTTCATTTTTAGATATATATCATGACTTCATATTTAACTCACGCCTGCTCCCTCTCTCTACATATATGTGTATATATATGTACGCATATATATACACATATATGTGTGTGTATGTGCATGTATATGTATGTGTGTTTTGTGTGTGTGTGTGTGTGTGTGTGTGTGTGTACACACTCCTTCTACCAACCTAACAGTGAGAAAAGTCTTATGAGCTACAAATATCATTGTCCAGGTAGGAATATAACCAGTTTAGTCTTATTAAGTCCCTTATGATTTTTATTTCCTATTTACCTTTTCATCCTTCTTTGAGTCTTGCTTATGACATCACATTCCCTATTTAACTCTAGTTTTTCATCAAGAATGCTTAGAAGTCCTCTATCTCATTAAATATCCATTTATTCCTCTGAATCTTTACACTCAGTTTTGCTTGGTAGATGATTCTTGTTTGTAATTTAAGCTCTTATGTCTCCTGAAATATCATATTCCAAGTCCTCCAATCCTTTTATGTAGAAGCTAATAAGTCTTGCGTAATCCTGACTATGATTCCATGATATTTGAATTGTTCCTTTCTGGTTGCTTGCAGTATTTTCTCCTTGACCTGATAATTCTGGGATTTGGCTCCAACATTTCTTGGCATTTTCATTTTAAGATCTCTCTCAGGGAGGTGACTGATGCATTATTTTTATGACTATTTTACCCTCTGCTTCTAGGATGTTAGGTAGGTTTTCCTTGATAATTTCTTGAAAGATGCTGAACAGGCCTCTATTTAGATTATGCCTATCAGGTAGTACCATAATTCTTAAATTATCTCTCCTGGATATATTTTCCATGCCAGTTGCTTTTCCAATGAAATATTTTACATTTTCTTTTTTTTTTCATTCTTTTGTTTGAATGATTCTTGATAGAGTAATTAGCTTCCACTTCCCCAATTCCAATTTTTAAGAATGTTTTTTTTTTTTTTCAGTTAGCTTTGGTACATCCTTTTCCATTGGGCCAATTCTACTTTTACCAGAGTTGTTTCCTTCATTCTATTCTTATGCTCCTTTTCCAAACTGTTTAATTTTTTTCATAATTCTTGAGAATAACTATCATTTCTTTTACCATTTTTCCTTCTGCTTCATTTATTTTTACAATCCTTTTAGAGTTCTTCAGAAAGGACATTTTGTTCTTGAGAACAGTGGATATAGTCAGAAAAACTTCCTTTTTATCCTTTTTCCTGAGTTCAAATCAGACCTCAAACACTTACTAGCTCTCTGGCTCTGGGTAAGTCACTTAAAGCTGTTTGACACAGTTTCCTTATCTATAAAATAACCTAGAAATAAAATGGCAAATCACTACCACGTCTTTGCCAAGATAATTACAAAGTAGTCACTAAGACCTGAACACTACTTAAAAATAACAACTTCCCAACTCAAGACGCAGCAATCTATGTCCTGCTCCATCTATCTGCTTCAGATTATTAAGCAACGAGATAGATGAAGGAAAATTGAGATGAAATTATCTGTGAGAATATTAAGTGGGAGAATATATTACTATTTAGGGAAAATAGTACTGGAGGCAGAAAATGTGATGATTCAACGGCGAATTCAGGTAGTTGGATAATCAGCATGGAAGTTATTTCAGTTTACTAGCATTTCTTATACCTGTTGTTGAAACAATCATTTCACTGAAAATTCCCAAGAAATAGATTCCTCTATGATCTGTGACTACTTTTTATAATACAAGACATGGTAGTCAAATGTATCATCCGTATGGAACTCTGTGAGAATAGCATTTGCTCATTTTGGGAGAAAATAGATCATAAGATGGAAAGTAATTTAGTATACAAGATCCCATAACATATTTCTCTGATACTGCAGAGTATGAAATAATGTTCCTCACTTTTAAACAACATACGTCTCATTCATGAAATTAGGCCATGATTCTTCTGTCCAAATGTAGATAACACAGCAAAGTAGGTTATTGATTTTAAATACCTCTCGAGATAAGTCAATTTGCTCACAAAATCAGAGGCATGTTTGACTTCTTACAGGAAGAATGGGTATTTGTCTAATTTCCCCTCAACTTTACTAACTAAATAATTTGAGGGAAGAACTTGTAATTTTAAAATTCCCAAATGGTACTAGACTTAAGACCTGGCTCACATTAGAATTTAACATAATCCTTTGAAAAAATCCTTTGTATTCTACAAAAAAAAATATTTCTAGGAAACAAAATGTAAGTAATAAACACCAATTTTCTATACTTTAACACCATTTTGATCTATAATGACCACAACTAAATCAATCTTTCTATTCTATTTTGTGTTGTATTTATATCTACATATGTATGTGTGTATACATACACATACATGCATATAAATGCACATACACACATATATACATAGATACATAAACACAAACATATAATGTGTATATACATATACATACACACAAATAGTGAGGTAGCTGATGAAAATAATTCTGACAGAACTCCTCAAGTAGACTTATAGTAGAGTGAGCTAAATTTTGAAAAAAAAATACTTTCTATTATTTAAAAAAAATCTATTCTATGAGACTATGTTTTATAAAGCAGATTTCTCACAAGATTTTTCTAAATTTTTTAAATTTAATATATTAATTTTCAGCATTGATTTTCACAAGAGTTTGAATTACAAATTTTCTCCCTATTTCTACCCTCCTCCCCACTACAAGATGGCATATATTCTGGTTGCCCTGTTCTCCACTCTGCCCTCCCTTCTGTCACCC
>JAQQSZ010011062.1:0-12342 GCA_028646595.1 Phalanger gymnotis | reverse complement strand
AGAGAGAGAGAGAGAGAGAGAGAGAGAGAGAGAGAGAGAGAGAGAGAGAGAGAGAGAACACACTTAGGACAGTGCCGTGTACATTATATCATAAGCTTTAAATCCTACTCTTTAATTTAAAACAACAATAACAACAAAGCCCCTGGACTTCATTTGTTACAAGATGAACTTGATCCTGACAATAACAAAAAGCCACAGGAAGTTTCTGCCTTAAGATGACAAAAACGTAAAGCACAGCCCTTTCTAAGTACCTTTAAAGACCAACACTACCATCTTGTGGTAGATATGGAAACCACACATCTTAACTGATGCGCTTTCCTGTGAAACAGAGAACCATTTGTGAAATGTCAGAATTTTCAGAGCTGTAAGCAACCTCAGATACCATTTAATTCAGGGCCTTTGCTTTTAGACTAAGAAATTGAACATAAGCATGCACACACACATACATATTTTGGCTTAAATGACTCACTCAAGGACACATAACTACTTCAAGACATACTTTCCTTGAGACTCCCTTGGAAGGTAAGCAATGCCAATATTCTGATCCTCTGTGGATGAGCAAACTCAGATTTGAGGGGATAAAGCAACTTGAGGTGAGACGGTGGTTAATTGTCAAGGTCAAGTATTGAACAAAAAATTGTGACTGTGAGACAAGTTCTTTTTCTGCCACACCACAGGTCTCCTAAATTAGTCCAGTGCTAAATCTATTCTCCCACTAGAGTTATAATTCTACTGGTTTGGGGGATTTTCAGCTTAGGGGGTCCTCTCTATCAGTTCAGGTCAGACTCTTCTTTGCAACTTATAGTCTTCGAAAGCGCTGCTTTGAGCCCTGAAATGTTAAGTGACTTCTCCAGGGTCACCAGCATATATCATATTTGAAACTGGGACCTCTCGGCTTCAAGGTCAATTATTTGTTTCCCCGGGGCTGACCACAGTACTTTGCACATGCTTTGTTCAGACATTCACTTTATTCACTATGCTAAACTGCCTCTATCAATGGATTACTAAGAAAATCTTATTTACAACTACTGCCTTTTATAAGTTTATAATTTATTCTGCTAGAGGCAGCTAGATGGCACAGCAGTTAGAGTGCCAGGCCTGGAGTCAGGAAGACTTCTCAAGTTCAAAGCTGACCTCAGACATTTCCTAGCTGTGTGAACCTGGGCAAGTCAATTAACCCTGTTTGCCTCAGTTTCCTCATCTGTAAAATGAGCTAGGAAAGGAAACGGCAAACCACTCCAGTATCTTTGTCAAGAAAACCGCAAATAATATCACAGAGTCAGACACAACTTAAAAATGAATGAATAACAAAGTTTATTCTGCTAAAGCAACAAAGCACTGGAATCTGTTCTAATATTGGAAATTTTGCCTACTGGATACATGTTGACATCATTTGTCTCAAAATATGGATGTCCTTCAAGAGCTTGATGTTAGATAATCGTGAGATCCTGTACCTAGAAGTAGTTGGGATTTTGGAGGTCATCTGGTATAGCTGCCTCATTTTAGAGACAGGGAAATTAGACAGGTTCAATGATTTGCCAGGGTCACATTGCTAGTGAGTGTCAAAAGTGGGATTTGTACCCAAGGTCTTTTTGACTCCAAGTTCAGAATTCTAGACTCTATATCACAGGCTTCTATTGTTAGATCAATGCACAACTGCATTCATTGAACTGTATGTACCACCTACTGCAATGTCTTGCTTTTTGAGGAAGGCAATAGAAAAGAAAACAAAGTCTGATTCACATTCAGGGATGTATACTAAGTAACTTTTCAAGAATTAAAAAGTAGTCTGGTCTGGTTATGCTCCCCTTACCCTGAAAAATATCTAATTTGTAATTTGAAATTCTCCTTTTTCCACTTACCTGTGTGACCTTAGACAAGTCACTTAATCTTCTGGGGCCTCGTTTTCTCCATTTAATCCAGTCCAATCTAATTCAATAAACATTGTAAGAAAGACAGTCCCCACCATCAAAACGCTTACAATCTAAAGGCTCCATTCACAAAATGAAAGACTTGTACTGACTGATCCTTAAAATCTTTTCTACCTCTAAATCCTATAAATTATTCTTGAGTGATTACTAGTCAGAATGATACCAAGAAACTTCTAACATGGAGTCTTGTCACGTCCCTCCTCTACTCAAAAATCTTCAGTGTCTCTCTGTCTTCTCTTCTAAGACTGTTCAGGGCCCTTCACAACCTGTTGCCCTCCTATCTGTCTAGCCTTATCTCACATTACTCCACACATGGTATGTGTCAGCCAAACTCTATGTTCTCTTCTCCTTTGCAACCTTTCCACTTCTGTGTCTTCCCTCTCTTTGTCTGAAGGATTCCTGCCCATACTTGAAACTTGTCAAATATCACCTCAACCCTGAAAACTTCTAATTCTTCACCTCAACCATAGTAAGGAATGACCTTTATCGCTTTAAACTTCCACATAACACTTTGTTTTGCATCTCTCTAAAATATTTTAGCTGACATATTGTACATGTAAGGACAGCAATAGGAAAGTGGGTAAGTTTATCAAGTGAGACCCTGATCAATTTGACGAGTTCCCCAACCAACCTTATGGACCTTTGTTTGGCCATATCTGAAGGGCACCTTCCCATGGCACATAGACACATTCAAATTTTTAGAGACTATTGCTTTAACACAGGTAACACAAGATTATTATCTGGCTGAGGCTTGAGGTTGGGTGAGCAGACTCTTGTCAAAGGAAATTTCTTCTCTCTTTCTCTACTCCTCCTCCTCCTCCCCGTAACCCTTCTCCTCCTCCTCCTTATTCTCTTCCTCCTCCTCTTCTTCCTTTCTGTCTCTGTCTTTCTCTATCATCTATCTCCATCTCTGGAAAAAGACAAGCAATATGTAATAGGACACATCTGCATGAGGGGGAGAGAGGTGCTATAGAGAGTGAGGGAGAGGGATGAGACTTGTACCCATGCATAGTATCTTACCTTCAGGAACTGTAATGGCTACCTAAGGGAAAGTATAAATAGAAATTGCACGTGGTCATCGATAGCTTTTAGATGATAACCTCTCAGCTCAAGAGATGGTAATAGCTTACACATCAAGATATTTACTGAAAAACAAAATACCAAGACAGAAGAAGACATATGCCATCCTAAAAAGGTTATTTCATGGACTATGTTTGTGAACCTCACTTTCTGTATGGAGGGAGTAGCAAGTCAAGTTCCCTAGTCAGAGTGAATTTATAATCTCACTATCTAGGTAGAGAAGAGAAATTTCCTAGGCAGTACCTGACACAAGAAATGGTCACCCTGAGCTCAAGAATTAGGAAGAAATTAATGCCTAAGCTTAATTAGAATGTGACTCCTTTGAATGCTTTGGAAGCTGGGGATCCTCTTTATCCACATTTGGAGAAACCAAGAAAAAACTATTATCTGAGTAAATTTTAGAGATTTTCTGGAATAACTATAGATGGGGGAAAAAGTCAAAGGAAGAAATGACCCTTGTGGGTTAACCATGTCATCTCTGTGAGTCTATAGTCTCCCAGGGCACTGGCCCACAAGTCACATATATTTTGCTTATTACCCTGCTGGACTGGAAGCTCTTTTAATTCAAAGGCTATGTTTTAGCTAAATTTTGTATCTAACAGTGTTCTGTATACAGTAGATGCTTAGTCAAGTTTCACTGAATGACTCCATGAATCAGAGAATCAAGGCAACATGGTAATGATCTGGGGCTCTAGAATATAGGCACCCAGGAAGAAGCAGACCACACAGTCACATTTCAGTGCAGTCATTCCAGTGGAAAGCCTAAAAGAGAGCAATAGTATACATGCATAGTAAGAGGAACTCTTCTAGATATTGCATTTAGAACAAAAATTCTCAATAGTTCCTACCCCAATGAAAGTAGTAACTTGTAGAAACTCTGAGGTCAAAAGGTTAGAGGTTATCCAGTCCTATCTCCAATTCAATAGAAAAATTCTATATATAATACACTTGAAAGATTGTCATTCAGCTTTTGCTATATACTTTCCAGTTATAAGGAATTCATTACTTTGCAATGTTAAGACTCACTCCGGATGACTCTCCCAACTTGTACTCATGCTTGAGATTTGGGTTTCCAGAGGGCAGTTGGTACCAGAGGGTCTTGACAGCTTTCAACATACTCAATGCATGTCCTAAAAGATTTCTTCAGTACAAGAAATTCATGGGCCAGGAACTCTTTTCTACAAGCCAGTCAGAAAGTCATCTGTGACTTAGGAGACAGATCCTAGGGGACAACGTGAAACACAAAGTGATCATGTGAGCTGGCTAGAGTCAGGGACAGAATTTGAACTCAGTTCTTCTTGACACCAAGTCCAACATTTCATCCACTATTACACACTGACTCAAAAGTGATGTAAAAAAAATCTATAAACATGACATTATCTGTAAGGTTTTGTTTTCCCCACAATTTCGTGACTTCGAGCTGAAAGTTTGCCTTAAAAAATGTGTACCTAAATGCATTTGGTGAACAAGGAAAAGGTTCTCTATATTGTCTTTCAGAATTTACTTGTTATATTAAGTGAGCTGCTGGCTGCAGAAGGACTGAGTGAATGTGCTATCTCTGTAAAAGAATACAGGAGGTATAATTGTCTTCACAGTCTGAAACAGCCCCTGAGGTCATCTCTTCAACACCGCACACCCGACTTGCCACTAGAGTTACCTTTGAAATAGAGGTACCAAGCTGGGCTACATACAATGACCAAATTAGCACACCACTGCTTCTTGCTATTGCTGAATTCCATCGAGCTTTCTTCTACTGAATTAGGTTATTAACTTCTGGTAAGAGGAGCAATTGAATTAAGTACACACATAAAGCAGATGAATTTCATCCAGAAGTACTATCTACTTTCAAAATCTCTAAAACAATAGAATATATAATACACAATACATACACATATATACATATGTTCCGTATACATGTGTACAAATATCTATGTTGGGTATATACACACACATATATGGATTATATGTATGCGTATTAGGTGGATTATAATAAATAATTCCTGGAGACAGCTGGGATTAAATCATTAAACCTGTCGAGGACATGTCTGTACATGGATTGAACATACAAAAGATGCCAATTTTAAAAAACTTCCAATTTCATAATAATTCAATCCACCAATTTGAAGTGGGAGGTATAGAGTTAAGAGGGAGAAGACAATGAAAATCCATTAAAACCAGTGGAAAAAATATTGAAACCAGTGGACCCCATATGTCCCCCTGGTACAGGAGAAATATGAGTTAGGTGATAAAGGTACAATAAGACCCAGGTCTTCCATTATTTTAAGATCCTCTATCTACTACTATGTAGCATACTGCCCTGCTTTGTGTGTATACATACATAGGTAATAAGTGTATATAGGATATATGTGTGTATATATGTGCACACACATATACATATCTATATGGAAAGAGAAAGATGTTTGTAGAAGTATGCTGATAATTTTTTAACAATTGACTCTCCCGCTTAAAAAAAAACCATTTACATGGCCCATTTTAAAGTTTAATCAATATTACTAATGCTTTTTTCATTACTTTCTTAAATCCAGACAATAAAAAAAATGAATTAAGCCCTGATGTGAAGTGGTTGTCAATTTCTAAGTTATAAATGCTCATACTGAAAATTTAACAATTACAGCTGACCACAGCACACCACTGTATTGTATACATATATGTATTAATTAACTATATCAAGTTTATCTTTTTAAAATGTTTTCTTAATACTCTCTGCACATCTTCTTATCAGTTCTCTAGAGTTAATCTTTTGCACAAGGATATTTCACAAAATGTAGCTGAGATAGAGTTGGTAGACTCTGATTATCTTACCTGTCATATATTAACTATCCAAAGAAGAGGGAAGAGCAAGGAGTAATAGAAAGAAAACAAATGCAAAAAGAGGAATTTTTAAATATACAATAAAGCATGCAAGGTTCCTGAAGTACAAGCGAGTGGGTAATTCCAATGGGAATCAAAATTTGTGATGGTTATATGAAATATTTTCCTTACTTTATCTTCCAAGTCCCCCCAACCCAGTCTACTCTTTTAAAATGACTTGACATTGCAAAGATTGCCCAGGCGACTCAAGTCCTAGGCAATAGTACAATTTAATCATCTCTCATAATTTTCCCTCCTAGGTCCAAAGTTAGAGAAGAATCCAATGGAATGGAATCTCCTTGAAGGCAAGGATTGTTTAATTTTTGTCTTTGTATCTCTATAGCCTAGCATAGCCTGGCACTTATCAGGCACTTAAAAATTTTTGTTGAATAGAATTAAATTGAACTGAATGAATAATCCCAAGTAAGGCTCTTGCTTCCAGTGAGAAGAGAGGTAACACAGTAAAGTTGAAAGAACAGCAAACTTAAAATCAAAAGACCGTGATTAGATTCCTGCCTCCACTACAGACTAACCTGATGATCTAAGGAAAATCGCCTGTCAATATCAGCTTATCCATCTATCAAATATGTCTAAGAATATTGGCATTATCTACCTCAATAGGACTCTCAGGAGGATTATATGAGATGATGCATGTTGAATGCTTCCTACCCATAAGCCAGTCTTTAAATGTATTTCCGCAAGCCAAGCATCCACTGTTAAATCAATGTGGATGAGTATCCCATCCAACCGCCTACCAATGCCCAGCACAACCTTTCTTAGGCCTTGACCCATGACCAAAATAAATCATTTTATTACTCGATGACCAAGTGTTGGCTGACGAGTCTCTCTGGTCCTCAAATTATAGCATAGTCCAATACTGGACCTGTACTCCAAGCCTTTCCAACTTGTTAGGACCTGCTGGGCCTTACATTCAGCCTTTAAGGGCCCAGAATTGCCTCTGCATGGTGGTGGGATATTACTGTGAGACCTTATAAAAATAATTATTATTTCTCAGAAAGTGCTTCCATTTAAGAAATCCATAAACTTCTTGAGGTCCAATCACTAACCCTTTTCCTTTATGCTACCTGGTACTCTAAAAATCTGGAAAATAAGTGGCTAATCACCTCCCTTCTCCCTGCCAACATGAGTCCTCCTTCTTTACCCCTCAGGTCCCTTCACCTAGCTCAGGATGGAATGCCTGACAGGATAATCTCTTCTATTTCCTGTGTAACCTTGAGGAAAGTCAGGACATAAATTAAGAAAATAGCTGTTCCATAGAGTCTTTCAAGTTTTGTTTTTTGAGAGGCTTCTTTTAATCGCTATTAATCCATAATCTTGTCCTTCCCCTAGTGTGGATTGTCTAGGACTTCATAGATGGTCATCATGAATTCTTATGGTCAAAAAAAAGATCATGCAGCAAACATTGAGGAGATGAGCCTTTCAATCAATAACCTCTGCTTAGCATGTGATATTTCCTACTCTTGTCACTATTCAAACTATTCTTCATTCCATCATTTTATTCTGCAAAGCTTACTTTGGTAGAATAAGGTTATAAGCCGTGAAATTGTCTTTGATTTTTTGTTTGTTTGATATACCTTAGAGCGGAAAACAAAACTTGGACAAAGTAGCTGCTTCATTTGACTCCCAGGGATGCCAAAATTCATCACCGGGCATTTCATGGTCTCTGTTAGAATCCCACAAATCTGTTTAAGTTCCTGGGAAAACCAATCAAGTGTTCAAGCCTTAAAAAAGGTTGTGGGAATCCCATTCACAGGTGGAATAAAACCCAATCAGTTCTTCCATAGCAGAGGAGGGAGGATGCAGTTCCCAGCTGGAAATCAGTTCACTTTGCAATAAGCAAAGTGTGAAAGAAAGTGTGATGAGTAGTGGAGAGAGAACACGGGTTCAAGTGTCACCTCTGATACACATTGGCTGTATGACCCTGGAAAAGTCATTTACCCCAGTGGCCCCCAGAGAACTCTCTGAGACTATAAATTGCAGAACAGTTTTCAGAAGGGAGAGCTTTCTATGATATTGAAATGATACTGCGGGGAAGAGAAGAAAGAAAGAAGAAAGAAAAAAATATATACATACATAAATGTATATATGTGTGTGTGCATATATGTATATATACATAGACACACACATATGTATATACATATATATATAGATATATATTTGTGTCCCCAGAACTTAACAGTGCCTGGCACATAATATTCCTTTGCTGTCTGACTATTTCATGCAACTCCCTAGGATTCACCTACTAAGTCATAGTTGAGTTCCTTGGAGGAGAGAGTTTCTATATCCAGAATTCCATAATAATAATAATAATAGCAAAGTGATTTATATATTTTATCTGATTTTATTTGTTTCTCATAATAACCCTGTGATGTAGGCTTTATGGTATCCCCATTTTACAGATAAGGATACTGAGGCTCTAAGGGAATCAGTGAATTGCCCAGTGTCACACAGCTGGTCAGTGCCTGAGGCAGAACATTATCTCATGTCTTCCTGTGTCCAGATCTGGCAAACTATGCCTCCTGTCTAAATCTCCCTAAACTGATGAAATCGTGAATTCTCTGGGAATGTGGCTATGCTACATACAAGGCATTTTAAGGTACTAAGGAGTCAAGAGGTACTAAGACAATAAAGAAAAGCATAGCGGTAGAATCTGGATGGTGGGAAAGTTCTTCCGGGGGGATAGTCATTGCTTTCCCATTTCCAAGCTGTTTGCCAGTACGGAGATCATAAGCACCACACTAGGCCAAGCCAGCTCCTCATCCTTCCTGTTCTGTTGTTGATAGTTAAACCAAGGACTATAGGTGAGAACATGGTAATTTTCTATCCTGCCGCATCTCCAGTTATTAGGAAGGGGATCTTCCACCCTCTCATCGAAATCCCCAACTTCCCTTTAACTTCCACAAATTAATCTCAACCTTTCATTAACCTATTTATGCTGTTAGCCTGCACAATTACTACGGGACATGTTTAGTGAATGTATTATGCTTTATATAAAGCAATACTCTCTTCAGTTGATCTAAAGATTACTTTAGCTTCAAGTTTCAACTCTCCTAATTCTAATGTGCTGGTGATTGGTGAAATATCCGTGACTACTCTTTCTACTTATGCAAGTCACAACAACCTTGCACCTTTATATAGTTTCTTTGTGGGTTGTTATGATCCAAATCATTCATTTTTTAAGAAAAAATATTTTAGATTTTATGCCAGTTGTTTTATTTACTTTAAAAGCATCAAAGGTTTAGAAGTGTATTGGATCTTAGAAGTTATTGAGTACAAATCTCCCATTTTTACCTTTGTCAGAGAAAGAAACTGAAGCCCAGAGAGGTTAAATAATTTGCCTCGGGTCACACAGCTAATGAATGCCTGAGGCAGGATTTGAACCCAGTTCTTCTTGACTCTGAATTCAGTGCTCTGTCCACTACACTGCATTGCTTCTCAAATATCATTTAGTATCTTTTGTTTTTACAACGTAGTCATTTCCAGAAGCATTAAATTTATTTATTAAACCTTTCTTTATTATTGCTTATTAAGCCCTTTGAATTTCACTCCTCCTTATAACACATATGAGAGATTTTAAAAGAACCTTATAATGACTGGCCATCTCTATTTCTGAATTTCTTTTTACCTGTAAATCAGTCAATCAACCAGCATTTATTAAACACCTGCTCTGTGCTGGGCTAAGTGTTTGCCTGAGACAACAGACACACCTGTGATAAGTCCATAGTCAAAGACTTTCCAGATTGGTAGGCCCTGTCTCACTATGATGGCCAATGTAACCTTTACAAAATGATGAGGCATCACAGGAAGTCATTCGTGCATATTGCCCTATCCATGCCTTTCCTGATTTTAGAGAGTTAAATTATCTCCCCTTGGAGAAGAAAGTTCTAAGTTTTGCTCCTAGAGAAATCATTTTGTCACTTTAGTGTACTTTTCCTTTGCCGCCTTTTGGAATCTCCCTATGTTTTTCTCAATGCTCAGTTTATATACTTGCCCAAGGCATTTTTTGATTTTTGAATAAGAGTAAAAAATCTGTTTGAGTTTTCAATACTCTTTCCAAGAATACATAACTTGGGTAAGACTTTCATTGGCCTGTTAACTGTCAACTGAACTATTGTCTTCAAATAGAGGATAGAAGCCATGAGTTTATGTAAAAAATGTAGTGAAGGTAGGATTTTTTAAAAATTTAGTTAATGACAGACCAGCTATCTTTTCAAATTTTGTAGGAAAAAAAAAACAAATGCTGGACAGAGCATTTCAGATTTTAATGCCATTTGCTGGCAGTTATTTAAAATCAAACAGAAAATAGATAATAAATACTAAATATAAATTTTTCAATGATAACCATTTCTCCTGATAATACAAAGATGATGGTTTTCTTTCATTCTTCAGTATTTACTAGGCCACCATGGAGTCAATCCAAGGAGAACTCTTAAAATTGTGGGTTCTGGGTTACAAGCTCAATCCTGGACTCCCAGTGCTCACATTTATTTACTCTTGGCAAAACATGTCTTCCTGCTTTTAGAAAAAGAGGGCTTAATGAGGCTTATGTTCTCCTGTACATCAAATAGCTTCTGCCAGACATCTTTCCAATGAAATAGAAGTCAGAAATATAGAGTCATTGCAAATCACATTAAAATGACCAGCATGAAATACAGAAGGCATTTGCCAAAATAGGTCCTAATAAACCCCAAACATCGGAAAATTCCTTTGAGGTGCTCAAGGAATCCAAATTATTTGTGAATTCCTACTTCTTTCATATAAATCCATCCTTCCTACAGAAACCCAATGCACCGACAGTAAGGGAATTCACTAAAAAAGTCTCTCTAAACAAAGGTAACACTTGCTAGAATGTGTACCGACAAAAAAATAAGGTGTGTTGTTTATATTGCAAAACATCTATGGGTTCACTTAAATTTCTATGGCATAAATCAACCAAAAAAAAGAAAAGAGAGAAAAAAATTCTGAACAATTATTTCATTCTGTCTTCACAATATCCTTGTGGAGTTGGCAATGCATATATGATTACCCTCTTTTTAAAGATAGGAGAAAAGCAAAATTTAGAGCAGTAAAGCGATTTGCCCAAAGCCACATTCAGTAGGCAGACCTTCTGTCTCCAAGACAAGGATTTTCTTCCTTAACTGAGCCTACTACTAGACAGAAAACCAAAAGCTGACTTCCTCTGAGGCTGCTGTAGGGACAGGAGACTATCAGTAAACACAGAGAAGCCCACTTGTACATAGATCCCTTAAAAGAGTTAGAGAACACTTTACATCCATTACCTCATTTGACCCCAGCAATAACCCTGTAAGCAGTATTATTGTTATCCACATTCTACAGGTAAGAAAGCAGGCTAAAGCAGAATCCTACAGTAACTGCCTTAGGTGGGATCTAAGCCCCAGTCCTTCCGACTCCAGGTCCAGCATTATATCCACTCTGCCTTTGTCTTCTGTGTCATGAATTCAATGGGACAAAAAACTTTGGCCATAGAAGGAGAAGATTTCCTGAATGGGGAAAAGCCAAACCTTCATGAAACCCTCAGCATTCCTCCCAAAGGACTCTTGCTTCAGTCTGCAATGGCTCCATTTTAAGAACTGAGTCCTCTTTCAACTACTGACCCTTGTGGCAACAGGTTGAATATATGTATTCAACTTTAGAAACGCACACATCTCAAAATATATTTTTCCTGTTCTATCTATTAGCCAAACAGTCCACAAATCAAGCTCAAATAAATCAGCTGCAGTGGCCCCTGGAGAGGCCAGGCCACAGAAGGCCCTTGAACCACACAGGGAATTTGTATCACAAAGAGAAGACATGAGGTTCACAAATCACCTCGGTCAATAGGAAGCTCCTACCACTCCCATGTCCTGGCTTGACCCTAGAATCTGGGCTGCATTAAGAAAAAGTATACCACAGACCTCCAACCAGGGTGTGCACACTGAGAAAAAAGCAATGTCTATAGTAAGCAAAGCCAAGTTAGGCTTCAGAAAGAACTTCCATTTTGATTTTAAAGACAAAGTCCCTCTCATCTCTAATTCCATGATCCTAAGATCCTATGAGCATACAGCATAAAGAAGCTATTGACATAGGAGTAAATACATGTGCGTCAAGCAAAAAAAAAAAAAAGAAACCCCAATATCCTGGATGAGGAAGTGATAAATAACGAGGCATTGTGAGTCCTCTGAAATAAAACTTGCACACCTGACATTCATTAAGTGGACAGAAGCCTGTTGGACACCAGTAATACCCTGAGCATCTGCCAGAGGAAATGGAGAGCTTTAAAGAGAGAGAATAACAAAACCAATGTGGGAGGATAGAGCAGATGTGCATCTAAGGGCTGGCCAGACTCTCTAGTCTAGTGTGATCCCTTGGCATCCCTTATGGCAGCAGAGCTGAGACATAAAGAATGCAAGAATGAGTGCAGTGTAACTTTAAAGAACTT
>JAQQSZ010011061.1:0-12342 GCA_028646595.1 Phalanger gymnotis | reverse complement strand
AATGAATAGTGAGAAAAACTAAAATGATGCTGTATCATTTAATAATTGATTCTACCCGTAATAGACATGTTACACAAATAACAGTACCACACGGAATGGCTGCTAGCACAGTTTCAGTCTTGATCTGCTCAGACAGGAAAGACAGCTTTGAAAGGGTTAATAATAAGCTTTATTCTAGTCTAGTTTTCTCTAATACAGTATTGCTGATAATAAGCACCAACTCCTACAGCATTCCCTAATCACCCTTCTCATAGGAGCAGATGATAAGGGGTGGGGCAACTACCCTTACATCCAGATGGGGTCAATGGAGACAGGCACAACTTGTCTATTCGACCATAAAGGTTCTCCTACTCACTGACCAAGGCCTGATGGGATATAGGCTCTTGGAGTCTCTTTGAACTGTCCTAGGATCTTCTCACTTGATGAGACCTTTGTCTGAGGCCCTAAGCCTTTCATTATGGCTAGGCCCAAATCTGTTACTCTAAACCTAGCCTAGCCCTTCATTATCCAGCTACTTACAACCCTTGATCCTACCAAAATATCTATGCCCAAATCTGTTACCCTTAAACTAGCCTAGCCCTCAACTGTCTGTCCTCTCCAGGTAGCCTTTAGCTGTTTCCCACCCTGAATTCCATTCCTGGTGACTTCTAGTCACCCTGGTCCCATCAAGATTCTCCTTAGACTCCTCCTTAAGACCCTCCCTAAATCCCTCCTCCCATCACCCCAGAACCACCCCTAGATCCCTCCCACAGTCTTTCTGTATTTAACATCCGTCTTGCCTCTATGAAGGTGCTCGGATACAGTATAGCTCAGCAGATTGAGTCTGGCCAGCTTGTCAATAGAGCATTACAAATGTTGTGATTTCTTAAAACTCTACCCAATATGGTGACTCTTTAATAAACTTTGTTTTTCTTTGGCTGTAAGACTTGAGTCAAAGTTATTCTAGGAGGACATGGCATGTCAGTGTTTTGAGATCCTGAGAACCCCTAAACCTCAACATATGGTTCCCTGACCTCATCATGCCCACCTGTTTTATAGGGCAACAAAGAAGGCATATTGCCAGTAATAGCCTCACAAGCTTACATCACCTCATCCCTGTATCTCACTGCACAGTTGCAGTAGCTGTTTACAATCTCAGCACACGTGTTTATATCGTTTATCATTATATAATGCTGGGCAAGCATGGCGGAGACTTTTTGAACCATGAGTCTGGGGAAACTGAGATTGTTAAGGCCATGGATCCTGGGAAACTAAACTCTAAGAAATAATAATAAAAATCTACCTTACACACACTAAAATCCATCTTACACTAAAATTCACCTTACTGAGAGGACACCCATTTCTCAGTTAAGCTCAGAAGTGTGGTCTCTTCCAGTTAGAACTAAAGGCACAATTGAATTAGATGATGACTCCAATCTTTCCTTCCCCAACTCCGTCTGCTCACTAGCCAGTTTTACTGGGACCCCCGTTGTATATACCTGTAAACAGAAACCAGTTTAGGCTGAACACCTCCCCAAAAGACAATTCTTTGTTCTTTTTGCTCCTCATAAAAACAGGTGGTTTGGTCTCCCCAAAAGGATAGCTGGCTGGGTGATCCTGATTGAGTGGGTTTGATTTTCTAGCCAAGAGTACTAAAGGCAGTTGAGGCCCATAAAGAGATAAACATTCCTTAATTCTCTGAGAGGAGCAATCAGCCACACCTGGAGGCCAACCTACATTTGCAGGGAGGAGCAAATTGTAAGGCTTCCCAGCCATCCCACCCTCTCATTTCCTGTGTCTCAATATAATTTTTTTTGCCCTGTACCATTTGGGTCACCGACCTAACTGAGGAGGTCAGACTGATCCACTTTATTAACAGTTATAAGTGTCACTGTTAACAAATACTCCCTCTCCCCACCAGAAAAAGAAAACTTCTTGCATTCTCTCCTTCTGAAAACCTTTTCATATAATCTTAGAGAGGCTTCTTTCCTCCATTGTCATTCCTGTGTGACTCTTAAAGACCTCATTTGGGGTTTTCTTGGTAAAGATACTGGAGTGCTTTGCCATTTCCTTCTCCAGTTCATTTTACAGTTGAGGAAACTGAGGCCAACAAAGTTAAGTGACTTGCTCAGGATCACACAGCCAGATTTGAGGCCAGATTTGAAATAAGTTCCTGATTCCTGATTCCATGCCCAATGCTCTATCCACTGGGGCACTTTTCTGCCCCCCACTTAACTTAAGCTTATACAAATGGGCGTTCATCTTCACTCTCCTGAAAGTGCTCTCTCCAAAGTGATCATTGAACTCTTTAATTGCCAAATTTGTTGGTATTTCTCAGCCCAAATCCTATTTGACCTCTCTTCCTCATTCAACACTCCTGACCCCCCATCTTCTACAAGTGTCTACTCTGTTCCAGCCACAAGTACTTTACAAATATTATCTCATCTTATCCTAACACTAACTGTTATGTTGGAAGGTCCCAGTGCTACCATTTTACAGTAGAGAAAATTGAGATCAAGTCTCTAGGAAGTATCTAAGGCCAGATCTGACCTCAGGGTTCCCTGAATCCAGGCCCAGAATTCAATTCACTGTAGATCCTGGCTTCTGATTTTGTATGTGTCTACGTATAGATGTAGTTATTTGCAAAATGCCTCCTGTTTTCCTTTTTAATTCTTGGCACCCCAAGCACCTATAAGTTGCTTGATTCACACCAGATGCTTGTTAAACCTGAAAGTTTGGTTAAAGGGGACAAACAGACTAGGTGATAGAAAAATTTCTATTACTTAGACATTTATGCATTTATTCCCTTTAAACTTAGACAGACTGGACATGCATGTATTGAGCCAGACCAAGTCTGACTGCCTGAACAGAGAAAGGAGAAAAACTTCTATACATTTTTCCTAGTCCCGAGTCAGCATGCCTGTATTACATCACTTTTATGATCCCCAAGTTTGTTTAACCATGATACAAGACAAGGATTTTCCTTAATGGAGTAGGTTGTAAATACAATAAGTCAAGATAGTTGACTAAGTGTCAGTTAGAATTACAACCCAGGATTTCTGTGTTTAATTTACCATTAACATTCCATAACGCAGTGTACGCCCATAAAATATTAAGATAAGGAAAAGTCACATAATTCAAGATAATATCTGGGTTCAGGGTTTTCACCCTTAATGGCCATGGACAGAGGAAAGAATGCTCCATCTGGGTGTGTTAACAAAAGAAGAGGCATCTCTGAGCTTACTCAGAGAACAAAGAGACTGTTAGGATCAGGCTTTTCTTCTGGTTAATCGGTTCATACTGAGTCTTATTGAAATTATAAAAATAATATAAAATGGTATTAAATGATCCACATGCTTAATAAACCTTGTTGACTTGGTAACTTGACTAAACCAAAGGGGGTAGTTCAGCAAGTGAGCTCTTTGAGAGGAGTTATTTCACCCCACTTTGTACCCCCAGCACTTGGCACAACGCCAGGCACATAATAAATGCTGGTTGAATTACCATGAGTGAGTCCTAAGATCATGGGGATTGGAGCCATTTTCTTATTTTCTGCATTCTAAGGTATGGACATATCAATTGTATTCAAGCAAGGGGTTCTGATTTGAATCAAGACTGGGAACTCCTAAGACAGAGATGGCTCCAACATGTAGCTTCCACACATGATATTCCAAGTAGAATTTTATAATTTTCCTAATCCACTACATTACTCTCTTTAGATAACTTCTTTCCAAGGTGATAAGATTTTATGGCCTCATCCAAAAGAATGTCCCAAGCCATCTAAGTGCTGAGTCACCAAAGAATGCCCCACATAAGGAGAATTTACAGGCTCCTTTTGCCTTTTCCCAAACAGAAAGTCCTTCTTCTTATTAACATGATTGATTTTGAAGCAAAATATACCTAATTGCATACAGAAGTTTTTAAACATTGTAGGTACCTACTCTATCAGCTTAATTCATGATTCGTCAGCATTGAGTTCAAAAGAAGAGTCAATTTCCTAAGGATACAATAGGATCAGTCCCTAGGAATAATTTTTCAAATTAGAAAAAAAAATTACAATAAAAGAAACATTAGAAGTTTAATAATATAAAGAGTATGAACTTGTCAATCAGATAATATCAATTCAGTTGAATGCATTTTTAAAATTATCTTCCATAGAAAATTACTTTATCTATTTATCAATTTGACATTCTAGTCCAGGGCTGTGCAACCATAGATTTTTATTGAAATAATAGACAATTATATTTTGATTTGCCATTTTAGTGAGAGCTCTAAGGTAGCTCAGCTTCATTTACTGAAGCATTTCTATAAATTTCTATGCTTGTAGACATGCCACATAAATCACAGGCTGCATTTTGCACAGCCCTGTTCTAGACTAAATGCATTCAGATACCCTAAGAGTCATTTTGATTCAATGATCCTTTTAATATTTATCTTTGTAATTTCAAAACATATTGTCAAACTTTAAGTGTATTTTGCATGAAGAAATGATCTCCCTTTAAAGGGTCAAAAATCACGAGTATCCTAAAAAGAAAACACATGTGATTTTCAGTGAGACTACATATGAATTTTGTTTAGGACAAACTCAGTTTTATGAATACTGGATTTACAGTTACGAATGATACATCATGCAAAATCTCAATTTTCACTGGAAGCATTTGCTGCTGGGACCTCAAAATGTAGGACTCACTCCTTTGGGTTAGTCTACTGCCAAAATGTTATTGTGGCAGTCTTTTTACTCCGAAGGAGAAGGGTCTGAGTCCCATAGTATGATGAAGGAGGGAGAGTGGGAAAGAATGGACAGATGAGGGAGGAGGAGCTCTCAGAGGGAATCAATCTTTTCCATTTTTAGGCCAGGTAGAATTTGAGCCATGGGGGGAAGTTGGTGGACCAGGACAAGGTCAAAGCAAGAGAGGTGTCATTCCCATGGCCATGGCATTAATGGAAACCAGAAATAGGGCAGAGAAGAAGTCAGGGGCATAAGTTTCTGGCCAAGAGGCCTTCACTCTTGGACCCTCCCAGAAAAGGGTTGGCCCATTGATGCTCATGAGGCTTCTGCTTTCAAGATGGCCTGCTTTTCCAGGCAAGCTCTGCCTTGGACTCCTCCTCCTATCAGATCCCCTGGTTGAAAGAAGGAACCCCTTAAGTTAAGATAACTGGTTCCTAGAAATCCAGGGCTAAGCTTGCCACAGCTGATAAGATGGTTTGTCCCAAATAGACTGTGATCTCATAGAGAGTAGGGGCTGTTTTTTTTTTAACCTTTCTTTGTATCTCCAGAAAGTTAGCACAGTGCTTGGCACAGAGCAGCCACTTCCTAAATGCTTTTTGACTTGAAATAAGAAATGGCAAATGAAAGAGATTCAGAGAGACCTGGGAAGATATGTGTGGTCTGGGGCAGGAGGAATGGACAGAAACAGGAGGACAAATTCTGCTCTGCAGACAGAGCCACAAAAACCAACCTGTATCTAACAGGGTAAAGCTCCTTTGGCTTTCTTGGATTCCACCTTTGCTGATGCTGGTCTGATCTGTGGATGGACTTATTTAGGATAGGAATTTCTGGGTCCTAGGGGGCATTCTCTCTGGCTTCAAACTTTGGTCTTCTGCAGACTGAGCTGGGGAGGGACAAGACAAGGATGGCAGAGCGGGGAGACTTTGTTTATGCCTTTTCCTAGGCTGGGTGCTGACCTCCTCCAAATTATAGAAGGTGACATCTCAGAGGAGTTACATGGCCCTGCCCTCAGGGGAGAGACCCCTACCAACATCTGAGGACAGTAGGAAGGGTCAGAATTAGAAGTGAGCTTAGCTTGGACAGGAAGACTTGCCACCCACTCTAACTCCTTCTCTTTGGCCTCATGCCCCTCCTCCACACACCTACAGAGACCCAAGAGGCAGAAAGGGCTTGGGACCCCAGATGAGATGAGCCAGAACCTCAAAGACTCGAGACCCAGAGCTTTGCCTCCATCAGATACTGTGAGTGAGATATGTTGGTCAGGCAACTGTGACCCAATGGTAAAACTGGGGATGGAAGCCTAGGACCTTGGGAATATAACAAGGAACCTGGAAAAATAGCAGAGACAACCCTGGGAGCCAGGACTTGGAGGAAGGTCTGGTGCTGGCAAAGAGAAGATACAAAGAGGTCAGAGGGGGAAGAGAGGTCCAATGGAAATGGCAGCCAGCAGAAGCAAGATATAGGGAGAGGCCTTCTTTCAGACCTATCTGACACCTGCATACCCAGAGCTGGCTCCAGAAGGTAGAGATCTCTCAGCTCCTAGTGCTTCTGCTTCCCTGCCCTGCCCTCCATCTTCTAGAATGACATCTTTTCTCCCCTGTCCTCCTCCCAGGCTTCCAATCTTCACACCAGCGACAGAATTCCACCAGGGGCTACCACCCACCAACCTAATCATCTTGGAGAGCTCCCTCCCCCATTGCTCTACCACCTCTCTCCCTTCATGGGATTTGCCATATGAAGGAAAGATTCATTTATTACTATGATGTCAAGACTGTTTTAACCTAATGGAATGCTATATTTTTCAAAGGCTCCTTCTGCATTTTTCTGGTTGTGTCTTTTTTCCTTCCTTGCCCTATTCCCAACAGGACTATGCTGAACAGCAGCAAACTAGGCAGACTCCCCTGACAGGAGATACAGGCATAAACAGCATTGGCAATGAAAGGTCATAATGTATCATTCTCAAGGATGAATGGCAACCCTATACCATGGGGTCACTGCATTGACCTCAGGTACCTTGGGGCTGCACATACAATGGACAATGGAAGTTTGCCCCTTTCCTCTTGTTCTGCTCAGGATTACAACCAGTACAATGATGGATCCTAATGCCTGGAGCAACCTGTAAATAATCATTCAAGGCCTCTGAGGGTTTTCCTGTCCAGGGCTTGGCCCACCCCAGCTGTCTTAGAGAAGCCCTGGCTGATATATCATCACTTGGTTGAGCAAATGGAGGAAAGTGGCAATGCAGAACATTGCAAAGTTGTCAACACAGACTACCATGTATCTTTTTTAGACAAAATCATGAATTCTTAGTTTTCTATGATGTGCAATAGACACAAAACATTTTGACATTCATTCTTTCATTCAATCCTTACAAGCATCCTGTAAAGTTGTTAGGGAAGTATCTTTGACCTAAGACTTGTCCCAGCACAAAAGAGGCATCAAATTGGCTACAGATCTTTTTAGTAATTATATCTCTTTAATGTGCACAGTTCAGTGGGAAGTTGGGGGAGCAGTATAAGTGAAAGTTGATATGATGACCCTTAGCTGTCACAGGCATGAAAAAGGTAAGGGAGAAGGGAGAAGTTTCTGAAGGACCTGGTGGTTCCTCTCTTAAGAATCAGGTAGGCTAGTCTGGCAAAGCATGAGATTCAAGGGAGCCTCTCTTAATCATAGCCAGGTGGTAAAAAAGATGCCCCAAAACTAAATATTTAGAAAGTATCCATGAGTTAAAGAATGGCTACACAAATTGCCATATATGAATGCAGTGGAATACTAATGAATCGCAAGAAATCACAGGCACATTTTCAGAGAAATCTGGAAGATTTTATGAACTGATTCAGAGTGGAATGAGCAAAACAGGAAGAATAATTTATGCAGTGATACAAATGTTGTAAAATGAGGGGGCTGTATTCTGTTACCTGGAAGGTCCTGTTGAGCTCTAAATCTGTGATCCTATGATTTCCTCTGTGCTCTAAACTGTCCTGAGGGCTACCTCTAGTAATGACAAAAAGTGTATTAAGCTATCTCCCTGAGAGATTGCATTGGCATCATGTCTTTCTTAACTGGCCTTCCAACTGGCTCAGAGACTTCAGGGGAGCACAATGGAATCTTTGTGTCCCTCAGATGAGAGGCCAGAACAGGTACTGATACTTTCAGAAAGAGACATTGGGACACTTTGAGCACAGAAATCCAGGTGAGCCATCAAGCCACAAGTGTGATAGTTGGTGAGGTTGCTCTGGGTAAGTCAATGATCCCCTAGAAAGGGATGTTTTAGTCATGAGCTTAATAAGGACATGGACATAAACAGGACACACCAGATTCACTTTTTTTTTCATTTTCTGACATGGTCCCTATACTCACAGATTAAGTGGAATGTCACCTTACAGAATTTACCTAGAATTCAGAAAAACCTTGAGTTGAGTTTCTCACATTATTCTCAAGGAAAAGTTTGGAAGCCATGAGCTAAGAAGTTCCTTGAAAGTGTGGAACATTTTATACCATTTTATATCATTTTTGTAATTTCAATAAGACTCAAAGTCTGAACTGATTAAGCAGAAGGAAAGCCTGATCCTAATAGTCTCTTCGTTCTCTGAGTAAACTCAGAATGCCTCTATCTTATATCAACAAACCCAGATGGAGCTTTCCTTTCCTCTGTCCATGGCCATTAAGGATGAGACCTTTAGCTCCAAGGAACACTCTTGAATTATGTGACTTTTCCTTATCTTAATATCTTGTGGGCATATACTATGTTATGGAATGTTAATGGCAAATTAAACACAGAGATCCTGGGTTGTAATTTCAATTGACACATTGTCAACTATCTGACTTATTGTATTTACAATCTATTTCATTAAGGAAAATCCTCTACTTGTATCATGGTTGAACATACATTGAGATTATAAAAGTGAGGTAACACAGACATGCTGAGTGCTAAAAATAATGTATATGTTTTCTCATTTCTTTGTTCAGTCAGCCAGAGCTTATGCTCTGACTCCTTGTACTTACAAGTAAGCTAGCTTAGCTATGCTTTAAGGGAAAACAACAAACAACATGGATTTTTCTATCACCTAGCTTGTTTGCCTCCTTCAACCAAACTTTCGGTTTCAACAAAAGAAAAAAATTAATACCATCCTCTGTGTTTGAGGCACAAGTCCTCCAGAAATGTTTTCACTCAGTTGACATTATTTAAAATCTAAGTATTTCTACTTAGAAAGAAAACTGTACAAACCACAAAAATCACCACAGGCATGCATCTAACACAAGACATTTTGAGCTAACAATTATGAGAATATTGAACTGGGCAAATTTCACTCTGTGACAAAGTTTAGGGGTAAAAGATTATTTCAGCCAGTGGAATGAGAGTCCTTGATGGTCATGGGCTATTTCCATCATGGTATGCTGTTTCTTGAGCAGTGGGGTGAATAATAGTAAGGGAATCTAAGAGGAGTGCTATCATGAATGTAGAACAGCAGTTTCTATGAGTCTAGGCCTCTGGGGAAAGCAGCTATTCCCCTGAGCTCAGGGCTCAATGATATGGGGAGTTTCTGTTCAGGGCTGCAGCACTGTGGGGAGGCAAGTGAGTGCTCTGCCCACACTAGCACTCTGCAACATCCTCAGGCTGTTGACTGTGAGGGTGAAATATGTCCCCCACCCACTGCCACTAAAATGAGAGAGAGCCACAGAGAACAGATTAGAAACTTCATGAGTCAGGAGTTGAACGGCTTGTGCTGGTTTCTGTTGGTACCGTAGGAAGCAAGTGTTCCCATTGCTGTCGTTAATCCTGAAAGTTTTGTTAAAGAAGGCAAACAAGCTAGGTGATAGAAAAAATTCGTATTGCTTAGTTATTTATTCATTCCCTTTAAACTTAGTGGATACATGCATGCACAGAGTCAGACCTGAATCTGACTGTCTGAACAAAGGAATGTGAAAACTTATATACATTATTTTTAGCAGTCTCATTCTTAATGGCTGTGGACAGAATGCTCTTAAATCAGCCCCATCTGGGCTTGTTGACATAAAATAGAGGCATTCTGAGTTTACTCAGAGAACAAAGAGACTGTTAGGATCATGCTTTCCTTCTGCTTAATCAGTTCAGACTCTGAGTCTTATTGAAATTACAAAAATGATATAAAATGGTATAAAATGTTCCACACTGTGTAAGAGGCTCTGATTGGCCTTGCAGTTGATGGTGACTCTCTCCCAGAGCCACAGACACGGAGTCTGGGAACTGGGTCAGCACAATTTCCCCTTGTGAATCTGAAATTAATCAAGAGACATTTGAGGGCATATGACCAAGATTGTTTGCTCTCCTTTCCCAAACTCTCCATTCAATGTCTGATCATAAAAATTAGTTAATTTTTCTCACCAAAGGAGCTTTTTCATAACTCTGACATCATCTCTCAAAGACTTTTTTCATTGAGACAGTGGATGCTCAGATTGCAAGGGGCCTCTCCCAACTTCCTATACTTCTCCATATCTGCTCCCTCCATTCTCCTTCCTCACCTGGGAGCCACAGGAGCAGGAGACAAAGGAGCTGAGCTGGGAACTCCATTTTCACAATGAGCTCTGTCCAGTACTGATCCCTTTTCTTTCAGAAAGACTAGCACATTGATAAAGGTTTACAGCTGCAGGGAGGAGTATGAGGGAAAGAGTGAATGCAAAACACCTGGATGGTGGGGGCAGCCCTGCTATATCCACAGCTCTGACCATATTCAGCAGTTCTTCCCTGCGTGTCTCCTTTCAGAAACCAGTCACACTTGAAGCCTTCAAATAGTGAGTCTCACTCAGGTCATCAAATCACTACATGAACAAGGCTGCTTTTCCCCTGGGACACTGCCTTCCTTCTAACAACCCCTTCTGTTTGTTTCCTCAAAAACTGTCCCTTCAGTCTTCGAACCCAAGACATAGATTACAGTATCTCACCACACCTTCTTTTGTCTAGTGAACCCATTTAAAAACTGTTGATTAGTAATACAACCTTGGGCAAATTCACTTAATCTTGCTGAAACTCAGTTTCCTAATCTGTAAAATGGAAAGAACAATAATGATAATTTCAGAGTAAGACTACTTTGTACACTCTTAAGGACTATTAAAATATCCTACTTGGCATTTACTACTCTCATTTTTCTCATCTTGTCCTAATGAGTTCAGATAGAAATAGTCAAGGAGCCCATCACTATCCCACTGTTAATCCTTTCTATTCTGTGTTCTGAAGGTGGACAAAATAATTCCTTTTTCTAGCTGAAATAAAGTATGTAAGGTCATCCTCTGGCCTACTGACATTGCCATCTGACAATAATATGAATAGCTAACATTTATATCACTGTTTCAAATTTGCAAAAGTGATTGGTATATTAGCTTATTCCTCACAATCCACCTCTTCTTATCCTCATTTTACAAATTAAGGAACTGAGGCTGAAAAATGGTAAGTGACTTGCCATGGGTCACACAGCTATTAGATTACTGAAGCAAGATTTGAACTGGGGTCCTGTTGTCTCCAACTGCAAAACTCTATCCACTGCCCCATCTACAAAACTAGTGGAGTATAGGATGGTGGCAATTATATATACACATCTAGATACTGTCGCATGCTTTTGATTCCATGCAGCTTACTGATAATGAGTTCATGGTGTGATGGCTCTTATAATCCTGTTGTTCTTACATTTTTATGCATAATTGTTATGCCTAGGCTATTGTGGGATATAGTTTAGTCAGTGATATTGTGCTCTTTCCAGGGCAGTGAGTAAAGTGAGATGTCAAAGATATTTGGGGATCTATATTTATAAGAAGGACATTTGTAATTTGTTAATTGATGAAGGATATCAAGATTCTGGTGCATAATTGTAGCCACCTAGCCTGGTTAGGTCTTGGCCAATAGGTACTAAATGTTTACAGGCTATAAAGATTTCTTGCATAGTTTCTAACATTTCTTTGCATGATCTTCCTTTACCACTAGGTCCAGACTCCTTCCATATGACTCTTACTATTATTAACTGTGAATTCTTTGGGCTTCAGTAAATGGCTTGGATTAAATGACCTCTGACTCTAGTCTACTTCTAAAACTATATTCCTTTAATCCTTATGGAAATAATGACCTAGACCCAGGATTTAGCTTAACTTCTGAGTACTCCATTTGTCCTTTAACCTAGATGGGATAGCAGGAGAAAATAGGATTTGGTTTTTGTTTTTTTGTTTTTTGTAGGGGGAAAGGCAGGGCAATTAGTTAAGTAACTTGCCCAAGGTCACACAGCTAGTAAGTATGTCAACTGTCTGAAGATGGATTTGAACTTAGGTCCACCTGATTCCAGGGTTGGTGCTCTACTCACCGCACAACCTAGCTGTCCCCAAAGAAAATTGGATTTGGAAAACAGAAAACCCCAGAGCTGTTGGTAGGACTCGCATTTCTTAAGCCCTCACTACATGCCTTTGAAGCACAGCTCAGTTTCCATCCCATTGAGGAGGCCTCTGCTACTCCTCCTATATATGTCTTCTTTCCCTCTTGGCATTACTTTGTAGACACCAGTTGCCTTTTCCCGAAGTGAATGTTAAATTCCACCAGGGCAAGAACTATTCAGCTCTCATTTTTGAATCCATAGCTTTTTGCACATAAGAGAGGATTCAAGTTTTTTTTTTTT